>OVBI01002355.1:0-10460 GCA_900406495.1 Sisymbrium altissimum | reverse complement strand
TATGCAAAGATGGATTCATCACCATTTCCAAACAACATCGATGTGGAGACTGAAACCTAAGAACCTGAAGAAGAGTGTGTACGTACTGATAGGCGAGGCAAAAGGAAGGTCTCTGAGAGAAACAAGCAGCCATCTAAGCCGAAGAAGTCAGCAGCTCCAAGGTCCCATGTATGGAGACACTTCACACGAAGAAAGGAAGACCACAACAGATGCAAATGCAACCACTGTCAGCGAGGGTTTTGGGTGTGCATCTTCACAAGACACTTCTAACTTGCAGAAGCATCTCCTATTGTGCAAGCGTTTCAAAGCATGGTAAGAAAATCAAGCTAAGGGTGCAACAGTCATCAGTGAGGAAAGAGGTCTGATGAATGCAAGAGTCTTCGAGGCTGTTTTTAGAGAAGCTTGAAATGAGTTGTTAGTGCTGGCAGAACTATCATTGTCATTCAGCAAGAGCATTGGTTGGAGACACTTTTGTAACCGAGTCAACCTCTACAACCCGCATTCAAGAAGAACTGCAACGAGGGACATTGTTGAGATGTACGTGAGTAGGAAAGCAGCTCTTAGGAATTGGATTAAGGCTAATAAACAGTGAGTGTCACTTACAACGGACATTTGGACTGCTCGGACTACACGAGCGAGTTACATGGTCATCACGGTGCATTTCATTGATGGCAATTGGCAAATGAGGAAGCTAATCATCGGATACAAGTACATCACTGATCACAAGGGCCAGACCATCTCGAATGTGCTTCTCGAATGTTTGTCTGAATGGGGAATAGAGAAGCTTTTCATGATCACTGTCTACAATGCAACTTTGGTTGTCTCAGCTTCGACATATGTTTTCTCACATCAGTGTTATGGTGAGATAGTCACTACAGAGAAGAATCGGATTAGGTTGAGCTCTGGTTTAGATAATGAGTTGAAATCTAAGGCTGATGACATGATTGCTAAGTTTGAGAAGTATTGGGATGGTATGAGGAACATTAATAGGATGCTAATTGTTGCCACTGTGTTTGATCCAAGTAAGAAATTACAATTTTCTAAGATGTGCTTTGAGAAATTGTATGGTAAAGACACGGCTGATGCAAAGTAAATGTATCAGTCAGTGTACAATGTGTTATATGCCATGTTTAAGGAGTACAGTACTCGTTATGGCCAAGTATCAAATGTGCAATCCTCACAGTCTACTCGAGCATCTTCTTCTAATAGCCAAGATCATGGTTCACAAGACAATAATGAAGGTATGGACTTGGTGGATGATGATATCGGGTATGAAAGGATGGACTTTGCATATACAGAGTTGGTTTCTGTGATAGGAATTGAAGATGCAAGGGACGAATTGGATATCTATCTAAAGGACAAGGTAGAAAATCCCAAAACCATGATTGGAACTGAGTATGACATATTGTCTTGGTGGAGGATCAATAGTCCTGAGTACCCGATTCTATCTGAAATGGCTAGGGATGTTCTTGCAATGCAACTTTCCTCTGTTGCCTCTGAAAGTGCTTTTACCACAAGTGGTCGGCTCATTGATCCTTATCGGAGTTGCTTGACATACTATATGATTGAGGTCTTAATGTGCACCGAACAATGGATGAAATGTGACATTAAGCTCCGTGAGAAACGAGTTGTGACAAATGCACAAATGCTTGCAGATTTCGAACTACATGACAAGCTGAAGAAAGGTAATTTCCAATACTTTATTTTTATACTTTTAATTTTCACTTGATAGAAATAATATGTGTTGAAAGATTATCTCATTATCTTTATATATGTTGGCAGAGTTTGGTAGTCGGCTCAACTTGAACTAGAAGTCTAGAACACTGACTACATCACTCGGCTGTAAGGTGTTTTGCTTTCTCATAAGTCGGAATACAAGTCTCTTAGTAATTACTTTCTTTTTTGACGGTTTGGTAATTGGTAGCTGGTTTCATTTCAATGTAGGGATGGGTTAGTGAGACATGAAGAAGGAGAAAGACGAGTTGAATGCTGGACTTGTTACTTGTTGCTTTTTATTTTTTATCTTTCTTGGATTTGTTTCCGTTGGTTTTATGTTTTTATACTCTATTTGGTTTCTTTATCATTTGCAATGCTGGATTATGATTTTTATTTGGAAATGGAATGCTTATTTGGATTGAATTTTACATTAGTCTCTCTTCTCTCTTTTAATTTACTTTCTTTGCTCTTGAATCTTAATACTGTATTGTTGGTAGGAAATCTGATTGTTGGTAGTAAAAACTTGTTGGTTTATTTAATACTTTGCTCTTTTGTACGTGTAGTTAGGCACTTAGTAGTTAGGTTGTTGGTTTTCTCTTTAATTACTTTAGATTGGTTGTAATTGTATACTTTGGTAGTTCCGTTCTCAGATTATATAGTTAGGTTTGGTTCCATTTTATTGCAATCAGATAGTTTTGGATACAAATTTTATGGAACCGAACTGGAACCGGTGCCATTTCGGGTATATCTGAAATTACCCGAATCCGACAGGTACCGAACCGAATCCGAACCGAAGTTTATATATTATCTGATTGGTACCAATCTATCCATAACCGAAAGATCCAAAACCCGAATTACCCGACCCGAACCCGATCCGAAATCCAAATTCCCAGTCCTATTTGGTTTATTACCCAAGATCCTTGGTGATTCCAGCTTGAGTTGGAAATGAATAACCACACTGCTCAAAAGATCAAAACAATGCAGGATTCAAAGATGCAAATAACAAATTTCCCAAGTTTAGTCCTCTACTTTGCTCCGAAGCATGAAAAATCATCTCGGTTCACCAAAACTGAACTTTAATCATGAGACTTATATATAATAACAAATTTAAATGAAAAATCATCAAAAGTCGTATCAAACTAGTTTTCCATAAAAAGTCACACCTTTTTACAAAACTTAGGAAAATATATATTTAAATTAGCATAAAACACAGTCAACTCCAAAGCTAACTGCAAATCAGATACTAAAGCCTCACAAACATAAATGTACAAACCATACACAAACCGGTATGCGTAAGTTTCAAATTTTTACATGGGATTAATAAAAAAAATATATGATTATCATGTGATGTAATTTTGTCTATAATGTATATATTTTTCCCTTTTCTAATGATTAAAGACTTGATTGGTTTATCCGCTACCACCCGCAAACGCAGCTTTTGCGGGTGATAGCAGTTATCAGCATTTAACAACAGTCACAGAAAATGCATTTTACCGCTTCGTATTGCTCCAAATCGCTCAAATTCAAAAACTGCTTTCTGCTAGTGTTTGCGGTTGCGGGCGATTGCGGCTGGATAATAAAAAAAAATAAAAAATAAAGTTTTAAGATAATAAAAATTAATTTAAAATAATATAAAAATATATAAAATAAGTCAATTAATAAATTAAAAATTTAAAATTAACTATTAAAATTATGAAATATATGAATAAATATTGATATTTTCTATTGATTATCTACTAAACACTTATCATAATTTTATATTAATAAAATTTTAATATTAAATTCTTTTAGTAATTAATTTTATTAAAATAATATAAATTTCTGATATTTTATATAGTTATATAATATGGTTATATTGTTAATTTTTTGTTTAACCGTTGTTGTATCTACTAATCAACTAGTTATAATTCTCCCGCAAACGCATCAGTTTTTAACCGCTGTACCAGTCGTATGAATCACTTAATAACGCTTAAAACCGCAACCGTCCGTTTCCGCAAACCTCTACAACCGCAACCGCACCTGCTGCGGTTAAATCAGTCAAGCCCAAATAGACATGTTACCGTCAAATCAGCTTAAGTAAATGGTTGACTAACATAATAAAAGTCAATGTATAAATAAGCTGTGTGTTTAAGAGTTTATGTATGTTTAATACATGCCGTGAATATATGTCCGTAAACTTTGAAACAGTGTTGAAGTAAAAATTTACCATTTACCTGATCTTGGGCTTTAGGTACTTTTGGTTGAGCAAAACCAGTCACCTCCTTAGGTTTAGATGAGTTTCAAAAAGATTTTAGAAAGAATGAAGTACTTGTTGGAGTTGTTTACTTTTGGGAAGTAAACACTAAAAAGTGGTCTGTTTATGAATCTTCAACTCCTTATAATCGATTAAAAAATGTATAATACAACATATTTTCTCATAAGTTTTAAATCTAATTTACCTAGTAAACATATTGGTTAAAGCTGATCGATTTGACTAGATTATGATGAATTTAAAGAAGCAATCGACTTGAACATATAGATCTATATGGTAACATATTTTTTCTCTCCATTCATTTTATTAGATATCTAATATGATAATGTTCTCACATTGCATTTGATCTGAATTGTCTAGATACTATTGGAAAAGTGGTGCTCATCAACAATAATCCAGCCAATAACGTGATTATTAATAGATATTCATCTATAATTAAAAAAGTAAGAATTTTTTCCCTATGAGTCATAAATATTATGTATCATCGTATATACAAACTTTATTTTACTTACTATATCTTGTGTCTTTCGAAATCAATAAAACTTTACACTCTAGAACACTTTCCATGTTCTCATTTACACTATAAGACACTTTTGTGTTTGAGGCATTTTTCATCTTTATAGGGACATAAAAATCCAGTTTTGCTTTCCTCTTAATTGTTTTTTTTTTTATTTACTTTTCTCTTTCTTCTCATCTTTTTCTTATATTTTTTGTAACGACCCAAATTCTATAACACATTCCTTTTTTTTAAACTATTTATTTGGACCGATTTATGCTCAAATAAGACAAAAAGCCTAAAACCTTCTTTTCTTAAAAAAATCCCACATTGGAAACATCTAGGTTTTACCTCTCCCTTCCTTCCGTGCTGATTTCAGATTTAGCATCCGTTTTAGCAATCGGAGTTCAGAAGCAGCAGTTATCATCCGTTTGACTAAGGTGAGAGTTATTTCACAACAAAACCGTACTTTCGTCTAGAACTTCTTAGTTGGAATTTGGTACTAAATGTGACCTATTTTCTCTGATCAAGGATAGGTAGTTTTGGTTATAATTGAACTTAGGAATATAGATGATTCAACCCAATTGATTGTGCGAGTTAAAACTGATAATTAGTTGTTATATATTATGTATTTATTTATATATCTATATATTATATATATAGTCGAGAATGTTAGACGTTAGAGAGTTGCGGGGGTACCGGCAAGAATTTGGTATAAGTGCAGGCATGAGTTATGTATTAGCGAATACAGGCAGGAGTTCTGTACTTGCGAGTTGCGACAATTGTGTGAGAGGCGGTACCGGCAGCTCAGTCGATCTGTTGTCTAGTACTTTCAGAGATCGATAAATCGTCCCAGGGGCGGTGCCGTTGGACACTTATTCCATGCTGACCTCTTGGTGGAAGGCTGCGGTCGGTCATTTAAACCGTCACGTCGGACCAATGATGTGTATGCTTAGGTGCTTTAGGTGCTGTGTTTGTTCATGTTTAATATTTGTTCCGTGTTTGGATGCTATGACCGAGACTGCGTTTTGTGCGATTAACATCCCAAACCTCAGTGAGTGACTTCATAGTTGCTCAGCCCTCATTTATCATTTTCAGGTGAGATTGATGAGTAGATGAACATATGATGGATCAGGTGCTTTGGAAATTTTTACGATATTTTCTGTATTTTATTTTAAACATTTATTTTGTCATTTATTTCGGACATAAGAGTTGTGGGTTGGTTTATGAAATGAGTAAAGTGGAGTATTTTGGAGTCAATGGAGTTACCTGAGAGATAAGTTAGGGTTCGTGTCACGCATTTTCGGGTTAGGATGAGACGGATGTCACAATTTGGTATCAGAGCGGGTTTGCCGTCCCGGGAGGCGGGTAGTAGTTAGAAATTTGGTTTTCAAGGTCTTTTAAATATTTTCAAATGTTTTCAAAGTTTTTCAGGACCAGGGTATTTTCAAAAAAAAGTAGCACCTTTTCGATTAGTCCATTGATCCTTAGCACTTGGTTTCCACTAAAGTTTAACCAGATTGTTCTTTTCAGATGCCACCGAGAAAAGTTATCCATTCTCACGCCAAGGTTGTTGGCCAGCCGCATTCATCAGCTTGTAGTCGCTGAGACTAATGTTCAGCAAGTTTATCAAGATGTCATCGGACAGATTATTTAGGAGGCAGTGTGGCAAGCCGCTCATGAGGATGTGCAGTAGGTTACATAAGAGGATGCTCGAGTTGCATTATAGAAGGTTGTTCTTCAGACAGAGCCAGTCACTCGTCAAGAAAAGTTAGCCAATGTTCAGGGATTAGCGTCAAGCAAACATGCAGCATTAATGGAGGAGCTGAGGAGATATCGCAAGATGTTCGGGGATCAGTTGGAAAGAGAGTCGATTCCTGTAAGTGCACCGTTGCCATTGTCACCACCACCGCCATCATCACCTACTCAACAGAGAGATGAAACCACATATTGAGATTTGATGAGACATATACCTGAAATTGATTTGTATCAGTTCAGTGGAGTTGTGGATGCTGATGCCGCATACATTTGGAGGAGGATGTTGGAACACAACCTATATCGGATGAAGAGTATAAAAGAATTATGGTTGGATTTAACGACTCAGTATCTGAGAGATGATGCTCTACACCAGGCAGTAGGAGTTGTCGAGAGTAGTCATAGCCATTACGAGTTCACCTATGAAGATTTTCAGAGAGACTCCACCAGGAAATTCTCTCCACGGGAAGGCAGGAATGCCAATGCGAAAGAATTTGAGCACCTTTCTTAGGTGACTATTGTTGTCAGGGAGTATGAGCGTGAATTAGTCATCTGTGCAATTTTGATGGGGTTCCATAAGCCGAGATGGACTTGATCAGGAGGATCTTGAATGGTCTGTGAGTGGATATTTTATAACCGTTATGTCGTGCTAGTCTACATCAACCTCATTATTTGGGTTGAAAAAGCTTTCATTCATAAGGCTGTAATCTCGGAGAAACGAAGCTCTTCAAGGTGATTCAGCTAAAGCTTGAAAAGACTTATTCGGGACGTAGGAAGGCATCGGATCTGTCAGGAGGGTACCGCCGTATTGTTTCCGTTGTCACCATCATCATTTTGGGAGAGTCGTAACAGCGTTTTTCATGCGGACAGTTGTGTCGTATCACGAAGTACTATCACTGTAAGCTATTGGATGCACCATTTTTATCA
Source organism: Sisymbrium altissimum (assembly GCA_900406495.1). Taxonomy (NCBI): domain Eukaryota; kingdom Viridiplantae; phylum Streptophyta; class Magnoliopsida; order Brassicales; family Brassicaceae; genus Sisymbrium; species Sisymbrium altissimum. The sequence goes on along the minus strand of OVBI01002355.1, from coordinate 3,315 downwards.
GTCAGGTTACACCACCAGCAGCACCAGCAGTTAGATCTAGGAGTTGGTTCAGTTGTTGTCAGTAGGTTCATATTTTTGAAGATTTTCTGTAGAGATTTTAGAGGTTGTTTCCGCCACCACCCAAGCGATAAATCATTACCGCGAGTATTGTTGTTGGAGACCACGAGTGAGATGAGATTATTGTTTTGAGGTTGTTGATTGGAGTTGTTATGTTTGAGTGTGTTGTTATTGTGGAGACCATCATTAGGTACTTCTGTTTTATCCGTTGTTGCTGGGGGTGGGGAAGCTTATACCCTAATCGATACTGGAGCTACGGATAGCATCGTAAGTTAGGTCTAGTCAGGTATTGGATATTTCAGGGTGTGTTTGAGCCGAATAGCAGATAGATTCAGACAGCCAGTTTAGAAAAGTTGAGAGCTTCAGACATTCATCGAGATGTATCAGTTGTATTCGGCAGAGTTGTGTTCATCGGGGACTTAAAAGTGATGAGATAAACCACTATGATGTTATTTTTAACGGGTTTGTTACCATCACATTGCGTGGAGTTGGATTACCGGAGAGCGAGAGTGAACATTTTGGGAGCTGAGGAGTTGATCATTTTCAGGATATCAGACGAGCATGAGAGTTTGCATTAATCTTAAGTCGCATGAAAAAGAGTTGTTAGAGAGTCAAAGCAGATTTACAGCAGCCACCGAGTGACTTCAGTAGGAAGGTGTCTACTCCTAGCTAACCAGTAGCTGAGAGCAAAAAAAAAAGGAAATTCAGGGGAAAACAATTTTGATGTTCATAGTTTGTCACGAGAGTGACAAAATCCATGAGGAGACCTAGAAGCCCGAGGCTCAGATGAGGATTAAGTATTCAAAGCGTTTTCAGGAGTCTATCAGCAGACGGATCAGGACTTGAATTCGGGACGAATTCCTCATAAATGGGGGAGAATTATAATGACCCCAAATCTATAACCCAGACAATTTCTTGTTTAAGTATTTCTTTGGATCAATTAAGCTCAAATAAGACAAAAAAAAACTAAAACTTTATTTTCTTAAAAAAATCTCACATTGGAAACCTCTAGGTTTCACCTCTCACTTCTTTCCCTACATAAGGAGCCACATCCCTTTTCTTTCTCTCCACCAAGATAAAGCAGTGTTTTGCCTAGTGGTCAAATGTTGTTGAATTATACGATAACCAACCACTGATGAATCTTTCTAGTTAATTTTTCGGCGAGTTCTGGAAAGTTTCCGGGGAGCTTCCAGTCGAGTTTCCAGTAAATTCCTGTGAGTCCTTTAATAAGTTATCGTTCCATCATCTTTCATTTTTTGTCAGAATTAGTTAGTATCTAGATTTATTCGGTTTAATCTAGTCCGGATTAGCCTATAGTCGGTTTGGGTTTTGGAGTCTGGGTACGGTCCGGGTTAGGTCTGATGTGACCGGTTAGACTGGTTTGACCATTGACTTTGACATAGAATGTTGATTTTGACTTTTTGGCTGGATATCCATTTTCGCCGTTTGAAAGCTGTTGTTCTCACTCGATTTTCTATGCTGATTTCAGATTTAGCATCCGTTTTAGCAACCGGAGTTCAGAAGCAGCAGTTATCATCCGTTTGACTAAGGTGAGGGTAATTTCACAACAAGACCGTACTTTTTGTCTAGAACTCCTTAGTTGGAATTTGGTACTAAATGTAATCTGTTTTCTCTGATCGAGTTTTGGTAGTTTTGGCTGTAAATTACTTAGGAATATAGATGATTCAACCCAATTGGTTGTGAGAGTTAAAAATGATAATTATTTATTATATATTATGTATGCATTTATATATCTATATATTATATATATAGTCGAGCATGTTATATGTTATAGAGTTGCGGTGGTACCGGCATCAGTTTGGTATCAGTGCAGGTAGGAGTTCTGTACTAGCGAATACAGGAAGGAATTCTGTATTTGCGACTTACGACGATTGTGTGAGAGACGGTACCGGCAGCTCAGTCGAGCTGTTGTTCGATACTTTTAGAGATCGATAAATCGTCCCAGGGGCGGTGTCGTGGGACAATTTTTCCATGCTGACCTCTTGGTGGGAAGGTGCAGTCGATCACTTAAACCGTCACGTAGGACCAATGATGTGTATGCTTGGGTGCTTTAGGTGCCGTGGTTGTTCATGTTTAGTATTTATTCCGTGTTTGGAGTGTTATGACCGAGACTGCGTTCTATATCGAATTCACCGTAACCTTTCTTCGTGGACATGAAAACATGTCCACATATATATTTTTTACGTTTGTATAGTTTGTAAATGACTGTCCACGGTGATGTGTCCACATATGGGTCGTGTTAGTGTCCACACAAGGGTTATCTACAAGTGAGAGTGTTTCTCTAGTTCGTGTAAAATTCAGGTTGTGACAACTTGAGCTCAATCAATCGTAAAAGTGGCGGAGCAAATATAAACTCTTGGATCATTTCTATTTTTTCAAGAGTGAAGGTTTGAGATTTTACAAAGTGTCATTGTCTTATTTTGTCATTTTTGGACTTTTAAAATTCTTTATTTGTTAGTGTCTATAAAGAGGTCGTCCATGAAAAATTTAAACAAATTGGTGTTTGTTTTTGTTTGTGACAACTTATTCATTCAAGTGTAAAAGTAACATATCTAATTTGGACCACAAGATTATTCATTTTTCCTAAATAATTAATCGATAACACCCCGACCGCCCCTACCAGTGAGCTCCCATGTCATCTCATTAGGCCTTTGGGCCGGCCAAAGGACCTATCCACCCCTGTCCGACGGTCGGTGCATTAACCAGGAGGTTAGAAAGTCATGATATATTATCCTTATAATCACCACATGACCGTCCCCCGTGTTTTGGCCTCACTCACACGGTACCGCTGATGGCTTCCCGATAATTCACCTATCATTTGACTGCTGTAGCTTAACCACGCTGTGGGAACCGGAATTTACCTCAATGTATTTTCGTAAAGTTAATGTGAGGATCCGAGAATCTTGCAAGAGAAAGTAGAAAATAGAGAAAAAGATCGAAAAAGGAAACTAGGTCAAAAAGAGAACGAACTTTTATTGCTATATTGTCTTGAATGCGTAAAACGGCTTAGAATGTGTTACAAAAGGTAGAGATCGATCCCTATTTATACTAAGACGTCCTAAGCCCTAAACTCCCTNGTGGGACAAAGGTTCTTTCCTTTTTCCGATGATTTTCCATAAATCTTCGAGGAAGTTTCTAGAAGCTTCCATAAGTCGGTTTCAGCTTTCGTCGGTCCATCCTTCCAGTTCGGCCCAAGTCCATTCCTCGTCTAATGGTTTTCTTCGGTTAGTTCGATAG
>OVBI01002354.1:0-21087 GCA_900406495.1 Sisymbrium altissimum | reverse complement strand
GCTGGCTGTTTTATTTCGTCCAGCCGATCATCCCTTGTTCAACGATTTGCGTGTTCATCGATTCCTCGCAAAAAAACTCTCGAAATACAGTTTTTCTTTCTTTCTTTGCAGAGTTATGGACAGAGTGGTTCGAAATGAACTTTCTCCGAACTTATATCTAAATATGGAAATTCTTTTTCGATATTTAAATATTTTAATTGTTAATTCCAGAGGTGTGGGTTTTGACCCCAACAGGGGATCAACACATTTTAGCTCATTAGTCCCGTACTATACTTCTTAATCGCCGCGTCAAGATCATACCTGATATTGACGTGCTGGGGGCTAAGTGTTGCTGTCAAAACCCACATTTCCGGAACTAACGACTAAAATATTTGAATATCGAAAAAGAGTTTCCATATTTAGATATAAGTTTGGAGAGAGTTCACTTTGAATTATTTCGTCGATAACTTTACGGAAAAGGTACGAAATACTATTTTCGAGAGTTTTTCTAATAAACCGATGAAGTCGTGATTCATCGAACAAAAGATGATCGGCTGGACGAAGCAAGGACAGCCAGCTCGGTATCAAGACATGCCCATGATACCGAGCTGGCTGCATCTTTTCAGCACGTTTGGCTGATCCTTTCGTCATTTGACTGATTCCTCCGAAAAACCGATAAAGTCGCGATTCATCGAACAAAGGACGATCGGCTGGACGAAACAAGGGCAACCAGCGCGGTATCAAGACCTGCCCATGATACCAAGCTGTCTGCATCTTTTCGGCACGTTTGGCTGATCCTTTTGTTCAAAGGACGATTCCTCCGAAAAACTGATAAAGTCAGAGATTCATCGAACAAAGAACGATCGGCTGGACGAAACAAGGAGAGCCAGCTCGGTATCAAGACCAGCCCATTATACCGAGCTGGCTGCATCTCTTCGTCATGTTTGGCTGATCCTTTCGTCCTTTGAGTGATTCCTCCGAAAAACCGATAAAATCACGATTCATCGAACAAATGACGATTGGCTGGACGAAACAAGTACAGCCAGATCGGTATCAAGACCTTCCCATGATACCGAGCTGGCTGCACCATATCAGCATGTTTGGCTGATCCTTTCGCCCTTTGATCGATTCCTCCAATAAACCAACGAAAGTTACGATTTTCGAGTAAAAGGCAACCAACCAAGCATGGAGGACAGCCACCTCGGTATTTTGGGCAGCCAATGATACCGAGCTAACTGTCATACCAAGCTGGTTGCATGTCTTGCCAAGCATGTACCACAGAACGTCAATCTGGACAGCATGGAGCAGTCAGCTCGGTACCAGGAACCGAGCTTGCTGTCACTTTTTGTTCGTACCAAGCTGAAAAGGATATACGTTCAATGATCGAGGTGTATCTTCAAACCACAAGGCCTCTGCGCATGAAACCACTTGATAAATGTGCTCAACTCAATTATGAAGCTCCGGGAAGAAGAATCAGATCAAACGGAGTTCATACGAGGAAGTTATGCCATCCACACGTTGGGCATTGCAGCCAGCTCGGTAACGGACAGCATGGAGCAGTCAGCTCGGTTTTTTCCCTCAGACAGGATACCGAGCTGTCTGTCATTATGCAGTCAGCTCGGTCACATCCTCCCTGCTGGATACCGAGCTGGCTGTCACGCTTCAGCAAACCGAGCTGGATGCAACCCACGAGTCATCGAAAGATCTCCTCCCATCCTGGATACCGAGCTCGATGCACCATGGGTTTCGAAGCAGACAGCTCGGTTTTTTCTGTCACCAAGGAAGACCGAGCTGGCTGTCATCTTCCGTTCCGTCTTATTTCGCTTCGTTCTTCGTTTTCAGGGTCGTTTCGTATATATATCGATGTTTTCGTAAGTTTCTCGAAACATCGTGATGTTTCGTCTATCAAAGAAAATAAAACGTTAACTTAAAACAAACCAAAGAAAACCGCTGGACCAAGAGACGAATGATAGAATTGGGCCGAGCTGGAAGGAAGGACCGACAAGAGCTGAAACCGACTTATGGAAGGTTCTAGAAGTTTACTTGAAGATTTATGGAAAATTAGGCGGAAAAAGGAAAAGACCTTTGTCCCACTTCAAAACTTAGGCTGTTTTGGACTTAGGATGTCTTAGTATAAATAAGGATCGATTTCTACATCTTGTAACACGTTTCACAATTCAAAATTCACTACTCATACGTGATTTAGCAATAAAAGTTCGTTCTCTCTTTTGACCTAATTTCCTTTTTCGATCTTTCTCTTTACTTTTCGTTTTCTCTTGCAAGATTCTCGGATCCTCACATTAACTTTACGAAAATACATTGAGGTGAGTTCCAGTTCCCACAGGTATTTTAGACAACCAAGGATACCGCTGATTATCATACCTACCTGGTTGCACGTCCTGTCATACTTAACTGGTTGCACGTCCAGGCATACCTAGCTGGTTGTATGTACTGTCAAGCGTGTACCACGGAACATCAAGCTGGACAGCACAGAACAGTCAGCTCGGTAGTTTCATATGCCAAAATACCGAGTTGGCAGTCATGAAGCAGTCAGCTCGGTTTTCTCCTTCCTCCTAGATACCGCGATGGCTGTCACCTTTCAGGATACTGAGCTGGATGCATCCCGCAAGCCATCGGAGGATCTCCTCCCATGCTAGAGACCAAGCTGGATGTAAAATGGAGTAAGAAGCAGCCAGCTCAGCCTCTTCTGTCACCAAGACAAGCCGAGCTGGCTGTCATCTTCCGTCCTGTCTCATTTCGCTTTGTTCTTCGTCTTCGGATCTTTCCGCAAATATACCGATGTTTTCGTAATTTTTTCGACACATCGTGATGTTTTGTCTATCGGTGACGATAAAACGTTAACTCTTTCATCTCTTTGACCTAGCTTTCCTTTTTCATTCTTTCTCTCTACTTTTCGTTTTCTCTCCTAAGATTCTCGGATCCTCACATTAACTTTCCGAAAATATATTGAGGTGAATTCCGATTACCACACTCTCCATCGAGCATCAGGCTTCATCAAGTTGGAGGATGACGTATGGTCGAACGCTTAGAAACATAGAGTTAAACCAACGACTCAAAGCATGCAACCAGCTCCCACTGTGTATACATGCAAAAAGGGGGGGGGGGCTCATACGTAAACTTCAAAACGAAAAGTGGAGTTCTTAACTACCAAGTGGGAGCAGGACCATCTCTTGGCAGACCACCCAGACCTCAAGGAGGAGCCGGATAAGGTAGAAATCCATGGAACACTAGGACTCGTAACAGTCCATCCTACGACGAGAAGGCTTTCTACGACCTCCATAAAACCCACGGCCATTCAACCTTGAATTGCCCAATGCTATGAACTAAAGTGACCGAAGACTCCTAGCAGGAGAAGTCGGTGACATTGCATAAGATCTGGTGATGGAAGCTCATGAAGAATTGGAAGAGGAAGAAACCACTGAGGAACAACCCGGTCAGGCTCCAAAAGGACCTCACCCGGAGACTCCCAAACGCGGAACGAGAAACGAAAAGCCAGCTGGAGAAAACAACCAGAGGAAAATCTACATGATCATGGGTGAATCCCAGTACTGCCCAGACAACGTCTCTTCCATCAAGGCATACCAAAAGTAGGCAGAGAGCAGCACAAAATGGCCACAACCTACATCTCGCGAGAATTTCCAAATCATTTTTGAGGAAAAAGATACTGTCGAAATCCAGCACCCACACAATGATCCACTTGTGGTCCAGCTCGTGGTAAGCGACATTAACGTTGGTAGGGTCCTGTGTCTGCTCAGTTGATGTCATCTTCCGAGAAACTCTCCGAAGAATGGACATCAATTTCTACGAGATCGAACACATACCCAACCCTTCGACAGGGTTTACTAGGGAAACCACCATGACTTTGGATAACATCCGAATCCCTGTCCAGGTAGGAGGAGTAACCAAGGTCGTTAACTTCGTAGTGGCTTATCATCCAGCCATCTACAACGTCATCATGGGGATCTCTTGGATAAATTAAGTGCGAGATATCCCTTCAACCTATCACCTCTGTCTGAAATTCCCAAGTAAGTCAGGAATAAAGACTATTTGGGACAATCAAACGGAATCCCGAGTTTGCTTTCTAGCAGGACATAAATTCTAGAAACTAAAAATCAATGACGAGGTAACACTTAAACGGAGGAAGTCCAAGGATGCAAAGCAAACTCTTGCAAATGAAACTTCTGAAAAAGAGCTTCCAAAGGAAACCTCCAAGAATGAGAAATCACAAGAATGATAGGAAGCCGGAACATCTAAAGCATCGGAAGATGCACCTGAGCTACCCCAAGCTCAGGAGATGGAGACCCAGACCTAAAAAAAAAAATGAATGTCATCGGCTCGGGTCCAAAACGACTCTGAGGATGCCAACAAAAAAACGATTTGAACAACGAGACGGCTTAATCCTCGAAAAAGTTACGTAGGCAACCAATCTTCGGAAAAGTACATGATGCAAACCAGCAAACTGAATCAAGTCCAGCAGCCCCGGTCAAGACTTTTCCAACCATGCGGTCAAGGCCAATGACGCGTTCAGGAGCTAGGACACTTCAACAGAACTTCAATGAAGCTGTGGCAAATCTGATCGCATACAAGGAGGTTGATGATCTGACCGAAAGATTAACTCAGATGAGTATTTCTAAGGTTAAGAAACCCAGCCGAACCGAGCCAGAAGACTATCGGGACGCAGGGGAACTCCATCGGGACACGGTCAATAATCATCGAGGCGCGGGCTGTGATCATCATGACGCGGACAAAGACTATCGAGACGCGGCTAAGGATCACCGAGACACGGGAATACTATACTGAGACACAAGCAAAGACTACAGAGACGCGAGGGAACTCTATCGAGACACGCTTGAGGATCATCGAGACGCAAAGGAACTCTATCGGGACACAGACTATGAACATCAAGATGTGGAGACCAATCATCGAGACACGGGAAAGATCCAATGAGACATGGGAGAGTCTCACCGAGACGCGGGAGATTCAAATATTAAACAAATCTGTTATCGAGATGCGACCGAGCCACGCATCGAGCCACTCATCGAGCCAAACCACCAACGGGTCACGAATTCTCCGAGACGCGCAACCATCAAGCCAAAACCAATTTCCCTCGACCCAAACTTAAATTCAACCGGGCCAAACCAGATTTTCATCGAGCAAAACATCAAACCGGATCAATTCCTCGACCGGACAAGAAACACGCACACTTTACACGGACTTTCCATATTTACCATCACACGCGCATAACCACAAATCCATTTTCCTGGCCAGGTTCATCCGATCAATCCCCGACCATCACACCACGGTAAGCCAGATAATCTCTTCTCTTTTAAATTATTGATTGACTGATATCTCGCACATTTGAAATTCATTTCGTTTTCTAAGGCAAGTGTTAGCCTCGTTTGATTTGTTTCGTAGAAGTAAGGCACGTTGTTCGCCAATTTTATAGCTTAGTCATTTATTGTATTCAAGTCCCCATGAAGGGCAAAGCTGACGGACACTATATAAGTCCCACTGCAGCCTTGTATAATTTTCACACCTTTTGATAATAAAAACTTGAACTTTCTTCTATAAGAAAAATCTTAAGCGCTTCGTGCCTTAGAGAAATCTGGGATTTCTCATTGTCTTATCACGGTCCATCCCATCCGATCGTGTGGCGACCAACACTTCCACCCATCGCTCGTATCAATCACCCATCGGTCAACCAGAAAGTGCCGTACGGCCAACCGATTGATCCCATCGTACCATCTCACAATTTCACCGACCATTCTTCCAGACTAACCCGCAGGAGCCGTACGGCCGGCGATAGTCACCACCACCCTCATTTGCTAACCTCTGGTCCGGAGATTGCATTACCTGGTATCAGAGCTCTAAAGCTCCTTACTCAGGTGTTTTCTTTTCCGATTTCATTTTCTTTTGTTTTATACTTTAAAAAAAAGAATACTTTGTTTCTTTCTCTTTTCAGGATTCACTCATCGGACCAGAACACACGGACCACCGTTTCAATCATTCCACTCCGACCATCAATCCGATAAACTCTTCCCTTGGAATCATCTTCGTCATTATTTTCTTTCATCATTCATCTACTTTGTCTCGTGATTTAAAAAATATATATATCCTGCGTACTTTTCATATTTAGAACCCGTGTGCATTAATTTTTCATTAGTCCCTCAATCTCGCATTTTAATTCAGTCAATCACTTTGTCAATCACGTTTGAATCTTATATCATTCATTTCAAAATCCATTCGCATATTTTGGTCCATCATATTAAACTCACATAAATCTTATTATGTCAGGTGATAATATGAATACCACTGATGCACGAGAACAACTCGCCCAGATCATGGCAGCCATCGAAGGATTAACCAACTGGATCATCCAGGTTGAAAGCCGACGCAACGATGATGCTGACGATTACTCGGACGACGATAGCCGATCTTCCCAGAGATGCGACAACGATGGCCCGGCGAATCATCGAGACACGCACGATGACCCCGACGACGATAGGGGATGCGATAGGCATGATAACGCGCGACATCACGGGCAACACCAAAATGATCGAGAGCGACCACAGCGTCACGACAATGATGATCCGTGACCCGGCAGCAGAGATCTTAAGCTTGCACCACCCACCTTTGCAGGCAAGATCAATCCCTTGGCCTAACTCGATTGAGAGCGACGAATGGACTACATATTTGAGTACTATGACTACTCTGACCAACGTAAAGTCTCGTTAGCAGCTGCCCAGCTCACAGACAAAGCTCTTGCCTGGTGGGATAGAGACGTAGCTGACCGCAGGCGACGCAGACTTCCCCAAATCCTCACCTGGGAAGACATGAGCTTTTACCTCCGCAAACGTTATGTGCTAGCTTACGATCAACGAGACTTGCAGAAAAAGTTTCGAAAGCTGTCTCAGGGATCCAAGACCGTTGAGGAGTACTTTGAGGAGTTTGAGACTCTAAAGAACCAGCTAGAAGTGTCTGACTCACAAGAGACAATAATGGCTTAGTTCTTGGACGGCCTTCAGGACCGTATCGCCCGAAAAGTGGAACGCCAACCCTACGGCGACCTAGATGAGCTCTTACATCTTGCCATACAAGCGGAGCAGCACATCAAGAGGAAAACTGCATCTCTCAACCGTTCCAAACCTACTTGGAATCCACCTACACGCAGTTTCGACAAAGGCAAAGCTGTGGAGGCTTTTCCAAAGAAACCAACCCCGGAGTTCAACAAATCCACCAAGCCTGGTGCCAGCAACACGCCAGCTACACGACCTCGAGATGTTACCTCTTTCAAATGTCAGGGAAAATGTCACTACTCCAGAGACTGCCCCAACCAACGTGCCACGATACTACGGGATGATGGTGAGATTGAATCCTGCGATGACGCTGAAGGAACCACCGAAGACACCGACGAGGAAGTTGTCGACTACCCGGACGTGGGGGAAATATTGGTCACCCGGCGGTCCCTCAGCGCTCGGTTCGAGCCAAAAACCATGCAACGTGAGAATATCTTCCATTCCCGGTGCACTGTCCAGTTCAAAGTCTGCAGCCTGATCCTCGATGGAGGCTCATGCACCAACGTTCCCAGAAAATATCTTGTGCATAAGCTAGGTCTGACCAAGTTCAACCACCCTCGCCCGTACGGACTGAAATGGCACGATGACAAAGTATAGCTACGGATCAGCGAACAGGTTGTTGTCCCATTCAGCATTAGCAAGTATGCCGACCAGGTCACCTGCGATGTTGCCCATGCAAGCCGGGCACATCCTTTTGGGCCGACCATGGCAGTATGATAAAGAAAGTATGCACAACGGCCGGACCAATTACTACAGCTTCGATCACAATAACCGATAGCATAATCTGGCACATCTAACCCCACAAGAAGTCCACGAACTACAAAAGGCTATGGACAAAGGGGCTAAGGCCGAAAAGATAAGCAAGACTAATCTCTTCATTTCTCCTTGCAAAGTCTTAAAATCTTTAGAAATAAACAAACATGTGTTATTAATGATCTTTAAGGAAGGTTATCTTGCAGGAACAGAGGCAGCAAGCTATCAAGAGGAAATCAAAAAGCTTCTGGACCTTTTTCAAGACGTGTTTCCGGAGGTGATACCGGCTGGTCTTCCACCAATCCACGGAATCGAACACCAGATCGATCTCGTTCCCGGTGTGCCACTACCCAACAGACCTGTATACACGGTTAACCCCGAGGAAGCGAAAGAACTGGAGAAACAAGTACAAGAGGTCATGAAGGAAGGATACGTCCGAGAAAGCCTAAGTTCATGTGTCGTACCGGTCATTCTGGTGCCTAAGAAGGATAGGACATGGAGGATGTGTGTGGACTGCCGAGCAATCAACAACATCACAGTTAAATACCGCCATCCCATTCTCCGCCTAGATGATATGCTTGATGAGCTAAGCGGTGCTACCATATTTTCTAAAATTGATCTTAAAAGTGGTTATCATCAGGTCAGGATGAAAGAAGAAGACGAATGGAAGACTGCCTTTAAGACCAAGAGGGGTATGTATCAGTGGTTAGTCATGCCTTTTGGCTTAACCAATGCACCCAGCACGTTCATGAGGCTAATGAACCATGTTCTGAGAGCCTTTATCTATAAGTTTGTTGTTGTGTACATTGATGACATCTTAGTATATAGCACCTGCTTGAAAGATCACTTTGTCCATTTAGAACAGGTCCTTGAAACCTTGCGTTTGAAAAAATAGTATGCCAACCTTAAGAAATGTGTATTCTGCACTGATCAGCTGGTCTTTTTAGGATTTGTTGTGAGTGCACAGGGTTTAAAGGTTGACCAGGAGAAAATCAAGGCCATACAAGAGTGGCCAACACCTACATCCATCGGACATGTCAGAAGCTTTCATGGCCTAGCCACTTTCTACTGGCGGTTCATGAAGGATTTCAGCACCATCGCCGCACCATTGACCGCAGTTATCAAAAAAGATGTGGCATTCTCATAGGGGCAAAACCAGGAAGCTGCCTTCAACAAACTTAAGGACAGCCTCACCAACGCACCAGTTCTGGTATTGCCAAACTTTAATAAAATGTTTGAGGTTGAGTGTGATGCTTCAGGAACAGGGATTGGAGCAGTACTCACCCAAGGAGGGAAGCCAGTGGCATTCTTCAGCGAGAAATTGAATGGAGCAGCATTAAACGATCCTACCTACGATAATGAGTTATATGCCTTGGTTCGGTCATTGGAGACATGGCAATATTATCTCCTTAGCAAAGAATTCATTATTCATACGGACCACGAGACGTTAAAGTATCTCAGAGGGCAAAAAAATCCTTAAAAAGAGACATGCACAGTGGCTGGAGTTTCTGGAAACCTTTCCGTACATCATCAAGTACAAGAAAGGGAGTGAGAATACGGTAGCAGATGCCTTATCCCGACGATACACTCTCATATCAACCATGGAGGCAAGAATAATGGGGTTCAATCACTTAAAGGATCTTTATGCCAATGGCCCGGAGCTAGGAGACATCTTTTTCCAATGCAACCGCGGAGCTATCGGACCATAGAAGTTATGCATCCCACAGAGATATATGCGGGAACTCATCATGACAGAGGCACACAGAGGAGGGCTCATGGGACATTTCGGCATGGACAAGACCAAGAACATTGTGGCAGAGCACTTCTTTTGGCCGCACCAAAAACGAGATGTGGAGAGGTTCTGTTCAAAATGCACAACCTGCCTCAATGCAAAATCCAAGTCGCATCCTCATGGACTTTATACTCTATTATCTATTCCTGAAATACCATGGGTAGACATTTCTATGGATTTTGTTGTAGGGCTACCGAGCATCATGAGAAAGGATGTTATTTTCGTAGTGGTGGACCGATTCAGTAAAATGGCCCACTTCATTCCTTGTAGCAAGACCAATGATGCAACTCAGGTGGCCGATCTGTTCTTTCGGGAAGTAGTCAGGCTCCACGGCCTTCCACAAACCATTGTGTCCGACCGAGATCCAAAATTCTTGGGCCGTTTCTGGAGAACATTATGGAAGAAGTTGGGGACAAAGCTTTTGTTATCGACCTCATGTCACCCACAGACTGACGAACAGACTGAGGTCACCAACGGAACACTCACGATCCTTTTAAGGGCCGCGGTCGGTAACAACCTATCTAACTGGCTTGAATGCATTCTTCTCGTAGAATTTGCTTATAACCGAGTTAAACACTCGGCTACTAATCTCTGCCCCTTCGAGATTGTTTATGGTTCTAAGCCGCAGACACCCCTAGATATGGTGCCTATCCCACTTCCCCAGGAGGAACAAGTGCACCAATCAGGCATAACCAAATCAGAGATGGTTAAAAAGATGTATCAGAGAAAGCCGGACCATACACCAATGTCAAGAAAATCAACGACAATGCCTATGAACTTAATCTGCGAGGTAAGTTCCAAATATCCCCAGTCTTTAATGTTGCTGACTTTGTGTTGTACGATGCAGGAGAACCAGTTCTGAGGTCAGAACCTTCTCAAGAGGGAGAGGATGATGCAAACCAGCAAATTGAATCAAGTCCAGCAGCCCCGGTCAAGACCTTTTCAACCATGTGGTCAAGGCGAATGACGCGTTCAGGAGCTAGGAAACTTCATGAGAACTTCAAATGAAGTCGTCGCAAATCTGATCGCAGACAAGGAGGTTGATGATCTGACCGAAAGATTAATTCAGATGAGTATTTCTAAGGTGAAGAAACCCAGCCGAACCGAGCCAGAAGAATATCGGGACGCAGGAGAACTCCATTGGAACGAGGTCAATTATCATCGAGACGCGTGCAGTGATCATCAGGACGGGGGCGAAGACTATCGGGACGCGCCCAAGGATCATCGAGACGCGGGAACACTATACGGAGACACAGGCAAAGACTACCAAGACGCGACTGAGGATCATCGAGACGCGAGGGAACTCTATCGAAACACGCTTGAGGGTCTTCGAGACACGAAGGAACTCTGTTGGGACGCAGACTATGAACATTAAGATGTGAAGACCAATCATCGAGACGCGGAAAAGATTCACCGAGACACCGGAGAGTCTCACCGAGACGCGGGAGATTCATATATTAAACAAATCTGTTATCGAGACGCGACCGAGCCACGCATCGAGCCACTCATCGAGCCAAACCACCAACGGGTCACGAATTCTCCGAGACGCGCAACCATCGGGCCAAAACCAATTTCCCTCGACCCAAACCTAAATTCAACCGGGCCAAACCAGATTTTGATCGAGCAAAACATCAAACCGGATCAATTCCTCGACCGGACAAGAAACGCGCACAATTTACACGGACTTTCCATATTTACCATCACACGCGCATAACCACAAATCCATCTTCCCGGCCAGGTTAATCCGATCAATCCCCGACCATCACGCCACGGTATGTCTAAGTAATTTCTTGTCTTTTAAATTATTGATTGACTGATATCTCGCACATTTCAAATTCATTTCGTTTTCTAAGGCAAATGTTAGCCTCGTTTTATTTGTTTCGTAGAAGTAAGGCACAATGTTCGCCAATTTTATAGCTTAGTCATTTATTGTATTCAAGTCCCCGCGAAGGGCAAAGCTGACGGACACTATAAAAGTCCCACTGCAGCCTTGTATAATTTTCACACCTTTTGATAATAAAAACTCGAACTTTCTTCAGTAATAAAAGTCTTAAGCACTTCGTGCCTTAGAGAAATCTGGGATTTCTCATTGTCTTATCACGGTCCATCCCATCCGATTGTGTGGCGACCAACGCTTCCACCCATCACTCGTATCAAACACCCATCGATCAACCGGAAAGTGCCGTACGGCCAACCGATTGATCCCATCGTACCATCTCACATTTTCATCGACCATTCTTCCAGACTAACCCGCAGGAGCCGTACGGCCGGCGATAGTAACCACCACCCCATTTGCTAACCTCCGGTCCGGAGATTGCATTAGTACAGCTGTCCCCCCCCCCAAACAATAAAACTGGGGAGTGGGAGTGTATACACACTCATAATTATCCGCACTATCACAAGAAGTTTCGAGAATCCAAAAAATCAAAAACTTTGGCATCTCGATCCTAAGGAATCAACGAGTTCTGAATTATAAGTGCAAAGAGTTCCTAACACAGAAAAAGTATCGAATTTTAAAAAAAGATTTTAAAGAAGTTCCGGGTTTTCGGAGAAATTTCAAGCTTTAACATAAGTTCAGAACTCCTACTGAAAAAGGATTTCCGAATTCTTGATTTCTAGAAACGATCAGCTAGGTCAAAACTCTCGGATCAATTCTCAATAAACTAGCTTTCCAACAGCATATCGAACCAGGCGTTTTACTAAACCGTCGATAATGTTCGCGATATACACAACTCAACACATCTCAACAACCTTCGAAGTAAAAAGAAACCGGTTTCGACAAATTCATCCTTAACCATTGCTGGCCCTAATGGATGAAACCCATCTCCAACAAGACGCAGCCCAAACTTCTATACGGAGGAAAGGTTCAGTGACGTCCGTGCACAAACATAAAACAGTGCGCTATATAAATAAAGTAGAAGTATACCATAGTAGTAACATTCGAAAGGTATATCCTGGACGATGTTCTTAGGTTTGTCTTTGAGAGGGACATGCCAGCAGAGAAAGACTCGCATGCCCTAATCCTGATTGCAAACTCGGTAACCCGGTAAGCGCTGACCATGGCACACTGCTCTTGAACATCTCAGAAACGCATTCTAGAACACTATTAGATGAGATTATAAAGTGTTTCAAGAGTCAAAAAACGGGGAGGCAAGTCGGAATTGTGCAACCCCTAGAACCAGACAACACGTAGCTTAGCAAGGAAACACTTTACGGAAACGCTAACCTA
Organism: Sisymbrium altissimum; assembly: GCA_900406495.1. NCBI lineage: Eukaryota > Viridiplantae > Streptophyta > Magnoliopsida > Brassicales > Brassicaceae > Sisymbrium > Sisymbrium altissimum. The sequence goes on along the minus strand of OVBI01002354.1, from coordinate 8,237 downwards.
TCGAAAACCCGGCTGGAATGCTCCAAAGCACGCTGATATATCGACATCCTTGATAAAAACCCCAAACATATCCTCGTCTAAAAGCATGACAAGTCTTTGCTAACAAAAATGTCAAACATCGCTCCTAAGCACCTCAAAACTCTAAGGAAACACGAGTGAGTAAAAATTTCGAAATACTCTACTCTCATATAACAGATTTACGAAATCTTAAACATACTTTTACTTAGAACAAGCAGCCATAAACATCCAAAACATGCATAACCAGAATGCATAAAACGTAAAAATAAGTTCGATACAACCATCGCGACAAAAGCCCGACCGAAACTGAAAGCCCACTCAAATGGTATACACAACAAACTGAAGAATGAGGCTTAAATGCCAAAGAGATTTTAGTAGGAATCATTCCGCGAAGTCATGCGAGAGACAAACTCGCCAATCTCTGGATCTCCTTCGTTTGATCCCGACAAGATCGAAACGCCCACTTCGCTTGCAGCCTTCTTCATTCAATCCTCTCCAAAGACTGGACTGAGCATCTGCGCTTAAAGTAACCAAGTAACTCTTTAAGGATGACATCATCCTCTCAAAGTTGGCTTTCTAACTGGCAAGCCTGACTTGCCAGTCGATAAGCTCTCCTTTGTACTCGGTGATATTCGCCTCGTTTTTGGACTAAAAATGGTGTATAGCTCCATGTTCGAGGCCACAGTCTCTGAGAGGATCAGCTCCTCTCTCGCGTCATCGATCTTGCTAGCCAGGAACCTTGCGTTATCCCCACGAAGGCAATACTTTCGAACTACGGCTGAGCGTTCCAACACGGACGCTCTGCGCATTTTCCTCTCGCATCCACGTTTCTCTTTTAGCAACTCCGAATTTACGCGATCAAGCCTCTTCAACATGGGCTGCCTTCGCTCTCTCAAACCCATCTCTAAGACGAGTGGCCTCGGCAGCTTTCTCTCCAGAAAACCTTTGGGATTCTGCTACCTGCTGCTCCCATAACTCGGCCTCCCTTTTGTAGTCACCAGCCATGTGACTCACGTGAGCAAGGAACTGTGAAAATGACAAAAATGGGGGTTAGTCGAAACATAATAGCAATGAGAAAACAGGAGGACGAATCAATCTCACCTTAAATCCTTGAGGGGCAACCCTTCTAAATGTCTTTTTCTTTCGGAATCCACCGGAAGAGACAGCTTCAAAACCAAGACGATGGAAGGCTCCCAAAAGCTCAGCTCGAGAGAAATCCTCGCCTTCCTTGATCGAGTGAGGGATGCAGAACTCGAACTCCTTAAACTTGCCTCCTTTCCTCTGAGGAGCCGATCGGTCTGCCTATTCTCCGCCAGACACGGGACCTTTCCCCTTCTCTTCAGCGGTCAGACGTTCCCCATCGTGAAACTCTGGAACATAAGGGATCTCTCCCTCCTCAGTTTCGTTTTGGGGCAGGATCGCGGCACCATCTGCTTCGACAAACTCCCTCTCCTGTTCCCGCATTTGTATGACAATTGTCCTCGATTTTCCCATTCTTTTTGGAGGAACTTCGGAATAATCAAAGAACTCGAATTCATTTCTCAAAGATCAGGAAGCGACGACTCTCCGGAGCGAGAAGTGGAAATTTCAATGCAACCTTCCAAAAGCTGTCAGCGTAACCCAAACTCGATAAAGATTGGCAGGAATCGCTGAAACACAAGGACAATCTGAAAAAGAAAAACAAGAACAAAGTCAGCATGCTCATTAATCCAAAATACAAAGTCATCAATACCCCATAACAGCCAACCAAGAGTTACCTACCAATTTTTGACCATATGGTTATCGTCCCATGTATATACCAATGTTCAACCGAGAATCCGTTGACCTTGAAAAAAAAAAGAAGAAATTCCACCAGGAATCATCCTTGCTTTTGTGCGCGATGGACAATGTTCTGCCAACTTTTGGCATTATACAATACGACAAAGGCACCACGGTCGCACGGACTTCAAGGAGTCCTAACAAGTGTCATAGTCCAATTTGGATGTTGCGCTCGAGACTGAGGGTCAACAGTCCCAACATGTTTCTCATTCCCTTCGGTAAAATTTGACCCATCACGAGTTGATGCTTAGTAAGAAATGGAAGCATCAACGAAGGGATGGGGAAAGTGAGGAAGTAAGAGTCGAAATAAGTTTCGAACACCGTAAAACAGCTTGGCAGAGGATTATCACAACAGTCTTCTGAGCTCAGAACTATGAGTTCAACCCTATCGGGAAAACCAAACATCATTCTAACTCTCTCCATGCTCTTTGCACTATATAGAGTTAAACCTGGGAACTCAGGAACCATGTTACGCTTTCCTCTCCGGAACATCTTTGGAGATCCATTGTCATCCTGAATTTCTTTCTCCAACAAGCAGTCAGCCTCTTTCTTGATACTGGACTTGAGCACAAATAATTCAGTCCGCGCGTGAATTCAAAGGTTCCATCATGTTCTTCAAGTTTGATATGAATCCCAGTGGAGTTGCAGGTGGGAACCGAGTTCGTATAACCGAAACTATGCAAACTTCCTTCTCCTTGGACTGATCTTCCCCAAAGATCAAAGGACCAATATCACTCCGAGAAATATTACTTTCCCCAGAATTTTAATCAAAAGACATTTTGGTATAAAAGTAAAAGTGTTCTTACCGTTCTAGGGTGTTCTTTATAGAGAGAAACAAGAGGAATTAATATTTATACTCGAAAACTTAAGTCCTAAACAGCTAAAGTCTCGATGTGTGAACTAGTCCTTCCCTTTTCTCCGCCGAATTTCTGTAGATCCTTCAAGAGTCTTCTAAAGTGTTTGATTAGTCGGTTTGGCTTTTGTCAGTCCTTCCTTTCAGCTCGGCCCAGTTCCTTCGGTTTACCGGTTTTCCTTCGATTTATTTCAAGTTATCGTTTTACCATTTTTGATAGATAAAAACTTTGCGATGTTCCAAGAAGTTTACAAAGACATCAATAATTTCGCAGAAAGATCCTGAAGGCGAAGAACAAAGCAAGATTAGACATGATGCAAGATCATGTCCAGCTAGGCATTTCTTGATGAAGGAAAACGCCGAGCTGGTCACTCCTCTTCATGATTCTCATCCAGCTCAGCATTTAGTTGGGGAGGAGAGCCTTCGACGACTTGCTGAACGCATCCAGATTGGCAATGAGAGATGAAGACCAAGAGACGGCATTCCTTGACCAGCTCGGCATTAAATAGGGAAAGGAATGCCGAGCTGATCAACTGCTGCACGAACTAACCTCACTGTCCAGCTCGGCATTCAGAGGAGGAGAGAACTCCAAGCTGATTTAACTCCCTGTCTAGCTGGGCATTTGGAGGCGCAAGCAGGTCGGACGATGATGACCATCTTGGAATCTGAACGCATACTAGCCAGATTGAATTTTTGGCTAAGAAAAATGCCGAGCTGGTCATCTCTGTCCCAACTGCCAAGCTGATCGTCTGTTGCTCCTTGACGAAAAGTTCGAGGAATCGTGACTTTTATCGGTTTTGGTGATGATCAGCTCGGCATCTGAGGAGATGATGCCCAGCTCGGAATTTTTGGCTGAGAAAAATGCCGAGTTAATCGTCTCTGTCCCGACTGCCGAGCTGATCATCTTTTGCTCGTTGACGAAAAGTTCGAGGAATCGCAACTTTTATCGGTTTTGGTGATGATCAGCTCGGCATCTGAGGAGATGCTGCCCAGCTCGGAGCTGGTCAGCTCTGTTCTGACAGCCGAGCTGATCCTTGATGAAAAAGTCGAGGAATCACGACTTTTATCGATTTATCGGAAAAATCTCTCGAAAAGCAGTTGTCGTATATTTTTTCGTAATGTTTTTGATGAAAATAGTTTAAGTCAAAATCTTTTTTCAAGAATATTTAAATATGGAAACTCTTTCTGATATTTAAACATTTTAGCCGTTAATTCTGGAAATGTGGGTTTTGACCCCGACATTTAGCCCCCCCCAGCTCGTCAGTCTCGGGTATCATAGTGACGAGGTAACAAAGAAGTGTAATACATGATTGATGAGCTAAGATGTTTGGGTCCCCGATTTTCGTGAGGAAAGAGTCTATGACTGCTTTGTACCGAAAGTTCAAATGATCTTTGGGTAGATAATGTCTCGTTGCCGACCTGACCGACGGTCGAGTGGAAGATGTCTTGGGCTGTCCTTAGGATGTGATGAGAAAAAGAGCTAGCTGCTGGTTAGTGGAAAGAAGAGGAAACTCGACTTTTGCTCGGCGGAGTTATGAGGATTTTGGCTGAGTTGACAAGTTCGTGTGTTTTGAGGACTGTTGGAGCTTAAGTGTATGGTATGTGAAGCAAGGATTGGTTTAGTAATACGCTTATGATGTTGCCTCGTTAAAAACCTTTTACTAAAAAAAATCCGATGGGAAAAAACATAGTAGAGGAAAAGAATATAGTATTAAAATTGGAACTGGTTTCCTAGAGGAAGATTAAGTTCGTAAAAGTCTTTCCGAAAAACTGTTCAACCTATGTTTTTCATAAATAAAATTTCCGAAAAACTGTTCATGTTAAGTTTTTTGTAGAAGCTTTTCCCGAAACACTATTCAAGTTAAGTTTTTCGAAAGTTTTCGTACGAAACTTACTGGAGAGGTAAGAATGTCGAGCTGGCCTAGCAAAGGCATAATACCAAGCTGGTCGTCATGCTTTGTGGAAAGACAAGTTCGAGATATGAAACTGATGGGAATGCCGAGCTGGCCATGGTGATGCCGAGCTGATTAGGCATGGGCACAATGCTGAGCTGGCAAAGTGTATGGATAATGCAGAGCTGGTCAGTCTTCCATGGGAAGACAAGGCAATGCCGAGCTGGACAACTATAAAATTTTTTTCCGAAAAGCTATTCAAGTTAAGTTTTTCGTAGAAATTTTTTCTGAAAAACTGTTCACTTCAAGTTTTCCAGCTTTCCTGAAAAACTGTTATGGTTAAGTTTTTCATAGAAATCTTTCCCGAAAAACTGGTCATGTTAACCTTTTTGAAAGTGTTTGCATAAGTTTTTCCGGAAAACTGTTCAGGATAAGTTTTTCGAAAGTTTTCGTATGAAAACGCAGGGGAGATACTTTCTACCGAGCTGGTTGGACAGAACGTCGAGCTGGTCGATGGTCTGCATTCTGATCCGACCATTTTCAAGAAAATGATCCAGGAAAGGGAAGGCATAAAATGCCGAGCTGGTCGAGAGGAGTTGTCGATGATGAGCTAGTCGAACATGTACCAACCGGACGAGTTTTCACTTCCCGCTAAGGAGGATACGATCAAGATAAAAGGAGAAGATGGGTGTTGGGCCTGCCAGGTTTAATGTCGAGCTGGTTAGGCATGGGTACAACGCCGAGCTTCCCAAACGTAGGCATAATGCCGAGTTAGCCAAGCATTGGCATAATGCCGATCTTCCAAAGGGAGACAAGGTAATGCCGAGCTGGCCAAGCATATAAAAAAATTTTCCGAAAGACTGTTCATACTAAGTTTTTCGTGGAATTATTTCGGAAAAACTGTTCTTAAGTTTTTCGAAAGTTTTCATACAAGTTTTTTCCCGAAAAGCTGTTTAGGCTAAGTTTTTCATGGAACTAAAAACTGTTTATGCTAAGTTTTTTGAAATTTTTCGTACGAAAACAATAGAAGGGAAGACACTGCCGAATTGGCCAAGTGTGGGAACAATGCCGAGCTGGTTGGTCTTCCATGCTTTGTGGGAAAACAAGATCGAGAAAGGAAAAGGTGCTAATGCCGTGCTGGTCACATTTATGTCGAGCTGGCCAGCTTTTCTCGCTCTTCCTTTGCTAGGTTGAAGGTTTTCCCGTAAAGATGCCGAGCTGGGCATATGCCTCATACCGATCAGTTTTCGTACGACAGAAATGCCGAGCTGGGCATGTCTTGTGCTGGGCCAGCCGCGCTCCGAACAGGATGCTTGTGCAGGGATGAACTTATTTTGTCGAGAGTTTTGAAATTAGACAACCGAGGAGATATGAGAGAGGGAGTGCCGAGCCAGACAATACATGCCGAGCCAGGCAATACATGCCGAGTCGGACGTATCCTCTAATCCCGCCTTGGCGTTCTGGAGCAAACGATCAAGAGAGGAGAAAGGGAGTGATGCTGAGCTAGTCAGAATATATTATTTCCTATATTATTTAATCAAAATTTGAAGAAGGTAAAATATTTTTGATATAGCAAAATTTATATTCGATTAAGTTTATATTTTTGAACCCACATCTCTGAAAAGCTGATAAAACTTTTTTTATTTACAGAAAATAGAAAATATTAAGAAGTAATGTTTAAAGAATAATTCAAATTTTATTTTTCGTAGCCACATAGTTTAACAAATATTTTATTGAAATTTATATGATGAACTTAGTTTTTAAAAGGTAGTTTTAACTATTTAGATTAGGTATGCTTTCACAATTTTTCTCACAAAAATAACTTCATGTTAGAAATTTTTAAACACAACTAATTTCTTTGATAATTTTACCTAATTTATGTTTAAAACATGTTAAAGAAATTTTTAAATTTAAATAAAATGTATATTTTATTTTGATAAGGAATTCTTAATCTAAACTGATATTTCAACCCCAAAAAATACTTGTTAAGTTTTAAATTAAATGCTATTTGAATACATCTTGATGATTCAAATTTTATATCTTATATATATTATATTTATTGATGTTTTTATATGCTATGTTAGAAACTGATATCTAATAATATGTTGAGTATAAATATCATTAAATTTTTGAAGCGTATATATTTCTAATATTTTTAAAAATATCAAGAATAACTAATAGTAGCAATCATATTATTACTATCGAGTTATTAAATTTCATTAATACATGACGTTTACATTATAGTACGTTTTAATAGTTATAAATGAGTTTTGAATCACTTATAAATACCGTACAAAACTTTCTTATTGATATATAAAATACAAATTCTTTTAATACATTCTCTTAAGATCAATAAAATAAGATACTAGTTTCAAAAGAATCACTAGCCATGACTAAAATAACCTCACAAATAACTACCGTATTCTTCATTGTAATTTTAGTTTGTGCCTTTGTTCCTGCTTTCTCTATCGAAGAAGGTGAAGCAAAATCATTATGGGATACATGTCTTCTTAAAATCAGTCCAAAGTGTGCATTGTATATAGTTGGTGTTGTGTTTGCAAATGGAACCATTACTGATGCGTGTTGCCATGATCTTGTCCAAGAAGGAAAAATCTGTCATGATACACTTATCAAATATATTGCTGACAGACCACACTTAATTGCCAACGAAACCCAATATTTGAAAAAGAGAGATGATTTATGGAGCCATTGCGTCTCAGTCTCTAAAACTGCTTAAAATCTGTGATGTTTATCTTATTTTAGTCAAAGAAAAATTTGATGTCAGTACCACTTTATTACCATAAATATTCTGTCTCAAGACTAATGCAATATAAATTAGTTTTGTAAAGCAAATCTCCTTCCAAATGAATCCATAATAGTATATTTTTATAATCAATATATATACAAGGCATTATGAACAAACAATCATTTATCAATTGGAAAAGCCAAATTAGAATGATCTTCATCTAATATCTTTTAATAAGTTTGATCCATATATCTTTGAATTTTAAATTATCTCTTTTCCAATACTTTTTATTATATATTTTATAAAAAACAATTCTTTTTTGAAAACAAAAATCATCTTCGCACCTGAGAAATTAAAAATACATTATAAATTTTTGTCTTTAAAAGATTAAATTTAAAAATTAATATAAAAATAAAAGCTTTTGTAATGAATACACGTATTATGAATGATTTAGTAAATAAGATCATATATAAGTAGATTGATAAACTTGAATGTAGTAAAACAATAAATCCATATTTTATTATTATTGGTAAGTAAAAACCATGTTTCAAAGCTTTTGGAGCAAAATATTCTTACACATTTTCGATTTGTTAATTAGTTTATATTTAAAATTGATAGATTTAGATTTGAACATTTTAATGGATTCAAAAATTCATTGAAATTTTGACTGATTATTTTTTTTCTACCCTTTAATTATATCAAATATTTATTTTCTCCGAATATTATAATTTCAAATATTATTCTACATATTACATATATAATGTCATTAATTACTGTTGATATATTTGTTAAAATATATTATTTAATCAGAATTTGAAGAAGGTAAAATATTTTCGATATAGCAAAATTTATACTTGAATAAGTTTACATTTTTGAACCCACATCTATGAAAAGCTGATAAAAATTTTTA
>OVBI01002353.1:0-21128 GCA_900406495.1 Sisymbrium altissimum | reverse complement strand
TATACAGGATGAGAGGAGATCTTCCGATAAGTCGTGGGATGCGTCCAGTTTTATATGATTAAGTGTGTCGGTCAGCTGGTAGCCAGGAGGGTAATTTTTACCGAGCTGGCTAGCAGATACCGTCCAGCTCGGTAGGAATGGTGAAGGAAAACATGCATCTTGCTGCTCCAAGCTTTCCTACCGAGCTGGACAGCAATGCCCAACTTGTGGACCCCATAACTTTCTCGTATGAACTTAGTTTGATCTGATTCTTCTTCCATGAGCTTTATAATTGAGTTAAGAACATTTTCCAGGTGGTTTAATGTTCAAATNTTCAAACACCTTATGGTTTGGAAGATACACCTCGATCATTGAACGCATATCCCGATTGCTCTGTGCTGATCAGATCAACGTTTTGTGGCAAGTGCTTGGAAAAACATGCATTCAGGTCGTGTGTGTCAGCCAGCTCGGTAGGATTTTGTGCCGAAACACTGAGCTGGCTGTCCTGAAAGCCTGGTTAATTGCCTTTTACTCGAAGAATCGTAACTTTCGTCGGTTTATCGGAGGAATCGTTCAAAGGATGAAACGATCAGCTGAACACGATGGAGAGATGCCAGTCAGCTCGGTATCACTAGCAGGTCTTGATACCAAGCTGGCTGTCTTATTTCGTCCAGCCGATCATCCCTTGTTCAACGATTTGCGAGTTCATCGATTCCTCGGAAAAACTCTCGAAAGACAGTTTTTCTTTCTTTTTTCGTTAATTCCGAAAGTGTGGGTTTTGATCCCAACAGCCTCTAATAATATTATTGCTTTAACATGGATGCAACAATAGGAATCAAAACGCAATTTCCGGTCAAAAGGTAGAAACATAGAACATAATTTTCATAGAAAACTACGACATGTTTAAAATAAAAAATATATCCAACACCGTCACCGATGCAACTCGGGTGCATGGAATCAGTACAGCTAAGTGTATTATAGAAATAAATTCTTACTAACAATCAAACCAGAGGCTCAGGATGAGTATGGCCCTTTTCGCTTGGTGTAGTGGTTGCGTTATCTGGACACATTAACACGTTGATGTTTGTTCAGTAAGAAATAAGGGGGTGAACTGAATTCTGTATCGATACGCATTTCTGACACTCATCAAAAAAAAAAAAAAAAATCGGGTTATCTGGATGAACCGATTTAGCGCATTTACTTACAGTAAACTCATCCAAAATTAAAAACGTCTATAATACCCTTACTTTTTAAAAGAATTAAATGTTTTACCCTAACCCTAAAATCATTCTCTTCTCTCTGCAGCCTTCTAAGAAAACTTTCTATCATTTTCTTCTCTTCTCTTCTCTTTGACCTCTGATCGATTCTCCGATGAAGAATCTTCGGATTTGACGCCGGCTCTCGTAATCTCTCTATCTTTCGCAGTATCTATCTATCTCTTGCAGTCTCTCTCACATTCTCTCTCTCGCATTCTGTCTCTCAGTTCTCTCTCTCAATTCTCTCTCTCATACTCTATTCACACCTTCTTCTACCTTCTTCTTCAATGGTTTCAGGTACATATCATCGTCTCTTATTGATTTTTCTTGTAGGATTTCATGTATACTTATAAGGGTTTGGTTTATCTTTTCATTTGTCTCTTTATTGGTACTGTAATAATCTTCTCTTTCCCTGGCATCTGTTTAGCTACTTGAGAAGTTCATATGATTAGAACAAGTAGTTTGAAGTCTATTTGCAGAAGGTTAACATTTTGTGTATAAGTAGAACAAGAGACCACCTATTGAGCCTTAGTATTTCCGGCTTTTGAATTCTCTTAAGCCTTAGTACTTGTGTCTATGAGTCTCTGCAATATCCATTGACGATAAGTGATATTTCCTGCTTTGTTTTGATATGTTTGCAGATTTTGCACTCAAAGAGAAACAATGACATATGTCAATGATGTAAGTTGACTTCTTTAGCTCTCTCTTTATTTCAGTTCATTAGTTTGCGCCTTGTTGTTTGATTGATTCTTTTGTTAAAAGTGTGAAACTTGTTGGTTATCATGTGTCACTCTTCCTTGTTGTTTGATTGTTTTTTGTGTTAAAAATGTGAAACTTGTTGGTTAGTGAGTCATGTGTCACTCTTATTTTGCTCTCTCTTCATTCTGTATGAAATTTGTTGGTTATTGAGTCATGTGTCACTCTTCCTTGTTGTTCATACACTGTAGTGTGGAATGATGAACAAACACAGTTGATCTTCAATTAAGAATTGAAGAAAGACTGAAAGGCAGTGTGAGAAATCAGTTGGTGAATGAATTTGAGTTGCAGTCAGCTTAAGGCTATGAGAGTCTTGCATTCACTGTCGAGTATAAAAACATGGTCTCCATTGTATAAAGCTGCCATAAAACATCTTAAGGAAGCTGCTACGGATCGACAAACGTTCCTAAGTTATGAAGATGATGAGAACAGGATTATCTATTTGGAGGAAGAGACTGGTGAAAGCAGATATGCATGAGGGAGTTTGAAGCGTCTATGTCTTTGAAACGTCTTGTGTTCTCTCTATTTGAAACATTTTTAAGTCATGTGTTGTCTCTATTTGAAACGTCTATTGGTGTCTAAGTCTTGTATTGTCTTGTCTAGAAGTCTTGTGTTCTCTCAATTTGAAACTTTATGTTTATGTATGATATTTTCCATATATGAAAAAGTATTCCATTTATACATTTTGTTCTCTTGTGTTATCTTGTCTTGTGTTCTCTTGTTTTTTGTTCTCCTGTTTACATTTTCCATCTATACATTTTGTTTTCTTGCCTACTCTTTTCTAATGGTTTCTAAGTCTTGTGTTCTCTTGTTATTTGGCAGATAAGCAACTAGGCAACAGCACTAGATACATTCACATTGCTAACTGAGGATGAAGATATAGATTTGATATTAGATGAGGAAGAGAACATGTATCATATGTTAGAAGAAGTTTATGGAGTAAGGAATCTTCCTCCTCTTCCTCGCCAAATACAAAGAACAAACAGAGGTGGAGGTTGGCGCCATGTTCAATGCCTCATATTTGAGAGTTATAAGCAATGTTTTGACATCTTTAGGATGAATTAAAGTATTTTTATGAATCTATGATTTAAGCTTAAAGAATACTACAAACTTGAAGAATCATGTCATGTCTATCATGAAGAAAGTGTGGCAATGTTTGTTGAAATGGTTGCACAAGATTTAACAGTTCGAGTCTTAGCTGAGAGATATCAACGTTCGGTAAATACGGTGAAAAGAAAACTAGATGATGTTCTAAGTGTTCTATTGAAACTTGATGCAGACATCATTAAGCCATCAAGGGGAGAGTTTACTAGTCCTAGTCATGTTCTAGTAAACGATGATAGGTATGCAAATGTTTATTCTTTGTTTTAAGAATATGTTTGGCGTATAGAAATGAAATTGAAGCAATGCAGCATTTATTCTTGTTTATAGGTATATGCCATTTTTTGAAGACTGCATTGGTGCTTTGGACGGAACTCATATATCTGTCCGTCCTCCATTCGATAATGTGAAACCGTTCAGAGGCAGGAAAAGAGAACCAACAATAAATGTTCTTGCAATATGCAATTTGAATATGCGATTCATTTATGCATACGTCGGAGTTCCTGGTAGAGCACATGACACAAAAGTTATTACACATTGTGCTACACATGAACCTTTCTTCCCTCATCCACCAGATGGTAAGTACTATCTAGTTGACTCAGATTATCCAAGTAGAACCGTTTATCTAGGTCCGCATCGTAGAACTAGGTATCATCTTGATCAGTTTTCTAGGGTAGGACTACCAACAAATACTAGAGAATTGTTTAAGCTGAGGCATGCTACTCTATGTTCTGTGATTGAGCGAACATTTGGTGTTTGGAAAGCCAAGTGGAGGATTTTAGATAGAAAACATCTGAAGTATGAGCTTAAGATGTGGGTGAAGATTGTGACAGCAACTATGACACTTCACAATTTTATTTGAGATTCATCATATGAAGACCGTGATTTCACTTATTGGGAAACAGTAGATGTGTATTAAGATCATGGTGACCAAGTAGTAGAAGATATTGAGCATACTCCATACGTTCCAGCTGGTGATAGAGTAATGGAGATTTGACGTGATATCATCACTGAAAACATAGTAAGAGGACATCGACTTTGGTATTAGCATCACAGCAAACTTGAGGTCTGTATTTGAATTTGCTTTTGTTTGTTTATTTGAATTGGAATTTTACTTTTATTGCCTTGGTGAAGCTTGTATTGTTTGCATTTAGAACAGCCTTGGTTAAACTTGTAGAACAGCTTTCATCAGTGACCTGCATTGTCATAAGTTTTCTCCAATTTTCTTTCTCTTCTCATTGTGTGATTGTATGAAGTAGAGACACAAACTTGGAGTCAAGCACGGAAACATGAAGAGGTTCACCGTCATTTTCAATAGATCGGAGAATGCGCCTGGAAAACTTCATTAGCGCATCCATTACCTGTAAAAATTGGAAAAAAAGTTGAAACAAAATTGAGTTGTAAAAACAAGGACGGACATAACTAACAACTTTAGGGGACATGGTATTTTTGATCGAACATGTTTTCTGTGCAACATCAGATCAGTAAGTTCTTTCGCAGAAAGCGTCATTGAGTTTCCAAGTTTGACAGGTTTAGTAGATTAAATCAAAAACTTGATAAGAAATGATCATAGTAGCGTATGGAAAAGTATGATAGTGGCAAATCTGACTAGTGTGGACTTACTTTGTAAGAGAGTTTATAATATTTTGACAGTTACCAACTTCCGTTAACTCGGAGTTTTTGTTGGCATCAGAATCCATCTCTATCTTCTTATAAGATTGAGGTATGTCTTCAGAGCGTATAGACATTGTCCTCGTCCGCTTCCCTTTGCATAGACCCACCGGGTCATCAGATACAGATGCTATGACAATTTTCTCTTCCTTTTCCGTAGATCTCTTGCTCTGCGGATAATTATTAAACAAAGATGAAACTGACAGACATTTAGCGAGATATAATTATTATCACATAATTGAACTACCGTTATATGTTAACATAGTTAATCATCAGCGCTTCACAAATTATTTGCTAACTCGGTTATCACAAAAACAAATGTATTACCTCGATAATTTCTGCTTCAATCTTTTTGACGACGTTTTCCTCAGCCTTCTTCCTCTGTAAAACAATATGCGACATAGTTAAGATTTATATACCACATTCTCATGTCAATATAATTATCAAATAATACGACAATATTACAGATATGCAATTTAACATCTACGACTACTATTATCCTTAACAACTTAAAAATACAACCCTAAATGATATAAGAACGATATATATCAATATTATTGCGTTAACCGGTGGTTCTTTATATTTGCCTTCTTTCTCTACCTAACAACGAACATATAAGGGCATTCTAGATAGCGCCCTAACACCCTGATATCTATAAGTTATTATATTTCACCGTTAACAATAATAATACAAAACTAACATCTACAGTACAAAAAGAACAAAATATTTACCAAAATGATCTCTGCTTTATTAGCTTCCCTTTGCATGTCATTTGAATCATTACTCTGCGAAACATTAAGTGATAATCCAAAATTATAAATATATTGTTAACGAGCAGCTCAAATTGTCACCTAATAGAAATCAAAGAATATGCTAATTCAAATATGTAATCTATTATAGTTACCCTTAACAAAAAGTACTTCTCCACTATATTTGGATAAGTTACATGAATCTGCCTTTCATCATTTTCTGAGACGTCTCCTTCAAGAATCACCATCACTTGGGTGATGTTACCACCTATTGTAGGAGGCAGGTGGCCTTCAACAACCTCTTCATTGGTACCATCACCTGATGCTTCATCCTCTGAACCTTCATTGACTAATGATTCACCTCCTCCCTGCCCTTCGGGATCCACCAGGTCAGTTTCCAAATCTTCATTGTTGCCTTTCGTGATGAGAACTTCCTATAACAAAAGGGTAAGAGAAATCTATTAGTCAAAATTATACGGATAACATTATTATCTATTACTAACAAAATATTAGTAAGTTAACAATGTTAATCTGTAACATGTAAGCAGTCTGTGAAGCACTCCAATGGGTTTTTGGATTGTTGGTTAGAATTGGTATGCTCGATACAAATGTAGACAATAAAATGTTAATCTCTCCACCATGTAATCATATTTGAAGAGTAAAAACTAAACACTCGAAAATTAAAACTAACCATATTTGCCTTTAAATAAATAACATTCCCGCCCAGATTATCCGGTTCCTTTTGGATTGGTTGACTATTATTTTGCATATCAGTCATTGTATTGTTGGCTCCCGCCATCACCTATCCACAATAATTACAAGATGTGTAAAATAGCATTGTTAAATCTGACCTTGTAATTTCATGTTTATTACATATCTAAAACTTACCTCCAATTGTTCAGAGGCATTCTGCAACTTGTGAAACAGTCATCTCAACCGTGTTCTGTCACCTCCCAATATTGGAAAATTTTATTTCTTCGTCATTATTGAAAACATTCCTAACAATGTCCGACTACGTCGTAACATCATTGTGTGTGACACCTACTTTCTTTCCAATATCCGTGTTTTCATTGAACCATTTTACTCACCCTTTAATTACGGATTCACTGTTCTCTGCAAGTTTTGATCTTATGAGCTGCCCCAGTTTAGCTTCTTGGTCCTTCTTCTGCTCCTGAAATTTTGTTTCAATAATGGCGGATAAGTTTTTTCAAGTACAGAAACCCACGCCGGCGCATCGTTCCCAAGTTCCCCCTATTAGGGGGACTTTAACTTAAATGTTTGGATTCGCATTCCTAATTCTCCGTGATCCAGGCAGTTGTCTACCCATCTTATTAGACTTCTTAGGACGTTGGGGTTTAGCCTTGGTCCCCCTCTTCTTATGTGGCGGTCCTAGAATTTCGGAAGGTTTACTTCCCCTAATAAACATGTCACTCTCAAAAGAAAATTTTTCTTCTATCAGCCTCATCATGTTGTCAACCTTTGGGTTCTCCTCCTTGTCTTTCAAACTGAGATCTTCCACTTCTTCAATAAAATATAATTCAGGCCATATAGTAGGGGCGATGTCTACCTACATCAGAGACACAAATGTTCAACTGTTAAAATATTGACATGCTCCTGCAAATTGTATTGTTAACCTCATTACATAAAAACACTTAAAAAATAACACAAACATATTTTATGGGTAACAAAGTTAACCACAATTAAAGTTACCTGATATCAGTCCTATACATTAAACATATATATACATTATTACCGAGCAATGTTAACAAAACTTGTTCACCTCTCTAACTTATATTTGCTACAATAGTAATATAACGTTAACAAATTATACTGATAACAAAGGTACTCTTACAATAGTTAATCACATATCATTGCTAAACAGTTAACATGAAAATTTCATTTTCTGAGCAGCGTTAGCAAAAATAAGAAGCCTCTACTAACCTATAATCTCTAAAATATTAACACACAATAAAAACATTTAAAGTATTTCGTCATAACATGTTAACAACTAATAATTAATGTTAACAATTTGCACCGCAAATAACATGTCGTTTTGGTAACTCTGAAAGGTTAGCATATACTAATGGTAAACATTTAATAATTACACTATATATATATTTTTTTCTTTTCATATATCTTTTTTTAACAAAAGTTAGACCATTACCAAACCTATGTTCACCTAAAATTGCTAAAATGTTAACATACAGTAATTGCGTCATATCATTGTTAAGTCTAATATTATTACTTTTAACCGTTAACAAATATAATTTTGCTAACTCTTCAATTTGTAACATATAACAGTGCTAAAATTTAAATCATTGTTAACACTAGTAATGCTTCTCTTCCCCGCGCACGTGCATGGGTATTTTTACATCTTATTATCAGATGACATTTTGAAAATATAGTAATTATTCATTTATTTCTGGGTTTATCTACTCCATTTTATTTGTTATTGTTGAAATTTTTTTTGCTGGTTCCAAATGATTCCAAATGATATATCGTTAGTATTTAATTGATATTTCATTAGAATCATCTTTTTTTCCTTTATCTATGTATACATCGTATCTTTTTTTGTAACGAACTTGTTTCTTGATCTTTCTGATTAAATGCATGTTTCCAACACCCGATACATTTTTCATTCTCTATGTTGTTGGATTTTCAAATGAATACTGTATTATTATATATTTAATTTTTAATTTATGTGATTGACAAACCTCGACTGTATCATTTTCTCCACTTCTTGGTACTGTTTACTCTAAATATAGAATCATCATGTTTATATGTTATTAAAATGGTAGAATAAAATAAATAATAATCTATTATATCCGAGCTACGATACCCCACTTTTGTTTCTCTTCTTACATGTTACACCTTCTCTAGTTCATCTGCAGTTAATGACTAAAAGTAGTATATACTTTTATAAGTTTATGTGTTAGTTATAAAGCTTATATACTTAGTTCACTTTCTAATTTTCAAGTAAAACCTATTTCTTTACCGATATTTATATAATTAGTTCACTTTCGGATTTATATAGCAATTACCAAAGAGAGCTTGGGAAAAAATTTGATTTATTCGGGTAAGCTCCAATAATTATACATAGGTTCCCATGATGTGTGTCCAACATATCAAAGTTCTTGTTGCTTTAGTCTCACGACACACCAATCCTAACATCTTTAGAATTTCTTTTTAATTAATACTCACACGATTTAACATACAAATGTATATATACATATAATCATGCTCTAGGCTAAACACAGAAGTATAAATAAAGATCTAATCGAACAGAATTAAAAGGGGAAAGTAGAGGAATAAAATAGTTATTTCTATGGCAAACATGAAATTGTGACCTTAGAGAGACGTTCCTATGCTTGAGTGTTAGTGACTACGCCTCATCTTAACTTTTGGCATTGACTTCTTCATCCGGCATGCATGCTCTTTTGCCTATTTCTTCTTTAGAGCGTCGCGCTAAATTTTGCGTAAACCTCCTCCAATATTTTTTTATTTTCGGTTTTTTTTTCTCTGCAAAGCCTATTATCTTGCATTCGGAAGTTACTTGTACGCTTCCTGAGCCACCTTTTTCCTAGCACTATCCCTTTAGTTTGTTGCCTGCAGACATGAATATAATTTTTATTCATCATGTACCACATGTCAAGAAAAATGGCAAGTATAAGCTTGTCCCTATACATGGGAGCTGATGAACTTGTAGCAACCAATTAAGTACATGTACATGTAATATGGAATTAGCGCTACCAAAGGAACCATATCATCCATGTGTTTAGCATCATGTAGGGCAAAATTGGAGAGCAGCATCTTCCTGTGTTTGCCAAGAAGTTGGTCCAAGAGATGGATGCAGTGAGATGAAATTCTTGACAAACTTTTCGAAAGACTTGCATACCTTTCATTTATAGTCAGGAAAAGCCTAATTCTTGGGCAAAATGAGAAAATAGTTGTGAATTTACTTCAGATTTTGGTTCATTTTTGAATAACAGTAACCAACGTAGACTCTAATCTTTATATAAGTTATTTGGTACGGTTTAATACTAAGTTTTGATTTGGTGTATTTTGTTTCGGTTTTGAGATTTACAAAAGTACATTTTACATTTCGGCGTAATTAGAACAGAAATGTGTTTCATAATCATATTAGGACTGAGAGTGTTTGAGAAGGTAGGGCACCTTCACTTCACATAACATAGAATTCCCTTTCTGTAGTGCATACTGAGAAAGAGAAAAATATATCAATACTTTCATTATTTATAGGTTTGGGCAGGTTTCCACAGTAGTAATTATATAGATAAATAAGACCGTGGCCAAAGTAGCCGACTGTGATGTGGTTTAAAAATGAAGTTAATTTTCATTGTGAATCATAGTTCGAACCTGTAACACGTCTTACACACAACTGTTTTGTTTATTTGCTAACTAACCGATGACAAGTAGAAGTCAGTTTATTCTAAATAACATTCCAACAAATTAAGACATGGGGTTCATTTTACTAAGAGCTCCAATTACAAATCTTTATAATTAAAAATACATATAGCGCAATAATATTTTACCCAAACAAAGATAAAATAGTAGGCTTCAGTAAATAAATTAAGTTTCATTTACGATCAGATAAACACAAAAGCATTCCGGACCGAAAGATCCAGAATGCGCATACACACCTAACTTTACGGGTCTATGCTAACTCCATTTTTTATCACCTCACATCTGCATCTGACATCAAGTAAAAAGGGCAAGTAATCATAGAGAAAATGTTATTTCAAATCTAAATTCTCTCAGTGAGTTATCACGAAACACTGACGCACAAATACAGAGGTTTTTCAATCAAACATGACTTTAGCGGTAAGAGCCAATTTCTGAATACCAGAACTATCAAAGTGTTACAGCAACTGCAAGATCAGTTGGTAGCAAGATCTCTTGGACATCTTGGCATATGAATAACAAAGAAACTGGTTTTATCAGAAACTATAGTCCACCTAAAGCGTAGTGGCGCTGCAATCAAGAATCCTTAGCAAGAAAACTATCTGTAATTGCGATGAAAGCCAAATTGCAGATGAACCTATGGACCAAATTACTTGAAATCTCCAATTTCTGCCACCATCACTTGTTTTCGATGTTCAAATACAGTTGTTAATATTACCAGAAAACGATTCTGTATTTCGTTATATTATATCATATAACATATAGAAGAAGGAAAAAAGTCTGCATTGGATATTGAAACATCATTGCTTGTAATAAACTGAATATTTTATTCTAAACATCACTTAATGTGAGACTTTAATATAAATATTATAGATTTATAATATATATAAGCTTACATATTCGACGGGGAAATAGCAGCAATTTCAAAAGAAGAACGATAAAGAGTGTTCTTGAGTTTATGAATTCTTTTTTCCATTGCAAAGAACTGCATTTTCTTGTCCATAATAATTATCTCATAAATCCACTTTCAATCTGTTGATCCACCTGAGGATAAACACAAACAAAATCCCTTTTTCTACTTCTTTTGCTTTTTCTCTTTCTTTAAGTATTGAATTTTGTTTAAGGTAAATGTTTAGTACTGATAAGAGTGGTATAAATAAGCATTTGAAAATGACATCAATTTAGAATTGAGAAGTCTTACATTTTTATCGAGGAGGAGAAGAGTAATCCTGATGTTTTATTGATCCCAGAAGTGAGAAGCCTACTGACAACTTGTTTCGATGACCATGTTGAGAGAGATTTCGATGACCATGTTGAGAGAGATTTCGATGTATGGTGATGATAACGACGGAAGTTTTGTGAGAGCAGGGGTTGTCGTGGGAACGACATTGATAGAGAAGAAAATGGAAACAACGGGGAAGAGGCGTAGGTGGAGCCGTGGAGAAGTAATGGAAATTGAAAGCGGAAGAAAATGTGTTAAGTATTTGAAGTGATTGATTGGCCGGCGGTTGCAAAAGTGGAACGTCAGAAAAGGGGAGGTGAAGAGGATGCCGCCAAGTTTAAACAATGATTGTCTTGATAATGGGCCTACAGATAAACTTTTATGTAGGTTGGTAATCAATATGGGCCAAAATATGTTAGGGGTTATTTTCGATTCTGGATTAATTATAACTAGGTTATAACCTGCGTTATGCGCAGGGTAAAATATTTATTAATTATTTTAATATTTAATTTCAAAATTATATCATAGATCAAAAAATTTTAGTTTTTATTATTTATATTTTTATAATAAAAATATAAATTATCTAGTAGAGAGTTTAATTTTATGTTTGTAAAAAAATATAATATAATATCATATAAAATAATTTAATCAAAATAAATTTATATAGATATTTTGTATTCTTATTTTATGAATATGTGAAATTTATGTAATTTGAGTTTAATTTAATAATGATTTGTTTATATATAATATTTCATTAAGTGTTCACATATGGTCTAAATTTATAATGAATTATAATACAAAAGTAAGTATAAATGTTTTATCGATGAACAACATAAAATATGATTTCCATAATAAAATAGATAAATAAATTAATTACTAATCTATCATACATGTTTTCTTTTTGTGATAAGTAGAAAAAAAATATATTAAACCCCCAATAAATTCTTATATGAGAAAGTTAAAATAATATTAGATATAGTTTTTATATTTTTATTTATAAAATTTTGATCAACTAAAATATTAATAAATTTATTTTATACAGTAAAAATTATATATTTCAATTAAAAATTAAATTTAAACTGAATATAAATTTTTAAATTTGAATGTCTAGAAAATGAGATTTTTTACTCATGTAATTGGTGATCATTTCGATTTTTTTATATTGGATTTTAAACCATATTTTACACACACAAAATGAAGTAGATTTTCAATAGTTTTTTCAATTTATGTTCATTTTAAAATTTCAAATTATAGCATATGAGAAAATATTTATTTTTTTTGTATTATATGTTTGATATGATAATTCAATTTTTCTTTCAAAAGAAAATTAAAAAAGTGGAGAAATTTAAATGACTTTAAAATAATTAATCTGATATAATTAAATATCAAATCCTTGTTATTAAATTATTTACTAATTTTATGGCTTTTATATAAGGAAATAGTAGGATATATTTTTGGTTTAGATTAGTAATTAATCATAAATAAGGTTAATTTAATAAGAATATTTGATTTTTTGAACTAAATTATGAATGGCATATTTTGTAATTATTCTAGTAATTTGAGGCTATTTCTAAAATGAATCTAAGAATGCTTGTGGTGATGACACATCATGATGGCATACATGTTAATAACACATGAATGTAAGGTTATTTTTTTAAAAGGATTTTCAAATAATATATAAGGGATTCTGTATTTTGTCCATAAGCTGTGTTTTTTTTTTAGGAAAAATATTGCCACGTGTCCAAAAAGTGAGAAACTACGTGGATAGCTTAGGAGGAAAGAAGTTTGCCTAATTATATAATAGATGTAATATTATTACTTTTAACCGTTAATAAAATGTACTTTTGCTAACTCTTGAACTGTTAACATATAACAGTGCTAAACTTTAAACATGATCCCTATATATATATTGTTTAATCCTGATATATATATATATATATATATATACAGTAATTGCTCTCTAAGTTATTATTGTTAACGATCAAGCGTTATTTGTATTATAGACTGAGTAGGGTTAACATCATTTACTAACCTCGCAATCTTCGTCGACTTCTTTTGCATATTTCAGGTTAAACGGTAATTTATGCGGCTTAGTTGGGATGACGCCTTCAAAACCGTCACTGCCCTGACCATCAACACCCTATGGACCCTCTTCTAGCAGGCACCACCTCAAGTATAACTATTTGTAGAGCCTGGAATAATCCTTGAATCGCCACATTCGCAGTGTCGTTCCGGGTTAGATCCCTATCCTTTAAAGAGTTCATCATCCTTTGAAATGACAACCGCCCCCATGGAAACGCCAGAAAAGTATCAAGATCTTCCACCATTTCGGCGTGTTCAGGGAGGATCTTGCATTTTGGATAGTGAGTTGTTGGTATGAGTATTCCATCTACAAGTGCGAGAGAAGCTAATCTCAACCTCTGCTCTTTGTCACTCGGTTGCTTCTTCTGCAACATGTACAGAACTCACTCCACCGTCACATCGCCGTCATGTCCAAACAAGGTCTTCAAGATTGATACCTTCTGTCCCGCGGAGACTTTCCTTTTCTTCCTCTCCTTTGCAGGATACTTACCACACTGCAAACCAGTGACTATTTTGAACTCTCACAACGCGAATCTAACTGGAGATCCAGCGAATACAACCCTCATCTCGTTCTCTTTGTTTGTTAGTAATTGACGATATAGTAGAAATAAGCCAAAAGCCCCTGACCACGCGGGTTTCGATGGTAAATCAAATAGCCTCCCAAGTTGTGAAGACCGCATAAAATCATACTCTTTCAGCTTCTCATCAAGTGCTTCTCGCAGAACCTTGATAATTTCGATTTTCTGATACACGTTAGCCTATCTCCTCTTATCTCTTCACCGGCGTCAATAACACGAGGAGAAAGTTCCCTGTATTCCTCCATCTGAAAAAGTCTAATTATATATTAGTTTGTGGATTTGGACGGGAAATTAACATACAAATATCAGAAGAAAAATACCGACCTTTCACTACTTCACCGACTGAAACTCTGCGATTTCTCTGTAACAATTAGAAGCTTTACTATTACAGCGGCTATGGCAAAAATTTTAGTTTTTCTTTCACTTCTCTTTCTAATTGTGTATACACGAACGGTAAAAGGTGTCGCCTCTTTCTTTTCCCTCTTTTCTCTCTCCGCCAAAATTTTGCTATTAATTTTGAAATGAAAATCTACTTTGTAATTTTTCTGACACACCGAATATATATTGGGACCAGCGAGTAATATATATAGAGGTGGTTTTGACTTCTCCATATAAGTAATTCGCCTATGCACATTTGTTTTTTTGTCGGTTAATTTCAGCATTAATTACTACCACCAGTTGCAATTTCTCTTTTTTTCTTAACTATAAATAATATAATGATAAAAAAAAATTATATATAGTTTAGGTTTCACAATAACATTAAATTTAGAGTATTTGCATCATATGGTAACAAAAGTTTGTTAATTGACAGATCAAAAAGTAATTTTCTTGACCTTAACACTACAAAAATAATAGGATATAGCTATGGATTAGCCACCAATGCATCATGGCTAGTTATTTTTAGTTACAAAAAGCAACAACCCATCCACCAATTTCAAAATCTAAAATTTTGTGGCTTAGTTGTAGCTTTCAGTGGCAAATATAGCCATAAAATATGATTTGTAGCTGTTGGTGTCGGATCTCGCACCCCCAGTGTGAATCCAAGATATCCTTCGAAGATCAGTACAGGTCACCAGACGAAGCAATCTCCACGTAAGTCACCACCAAAACACTACGATGAGGAGAAACAAGGAATTCAGATTTCATTCCAAGACCCCGAATGTAATGACCCGACCGAAGGCTATGGACCCCGGTACACTATTTGATCAAGGAAGCCATTGGGAACAATTTTAAAAATTCCGGGAACTGGCATGGAGAAAGCCAAGAGTCTACTGAAGCCATTAAAGCAAGAATCAGTTCAAGAAAAATTCATTTGCCTTGGGTAAAAATTCGGTGAACCGACTGGTACGTCCGGAGGGCAGGACGGCCCGTACGAAGGTGTAACTGACCAGATGATGAGCCAAAAATCAGGGAGTTGGGGAATAGTTATTAGAGACTATAAGGAGTAATTCTGGTGAAGGAAAACTAGAATGACTCGATGGAAGAAGGAATCCACTCCGGTACCCGATACCCCGGAAATCAGTCGAACCAAAGGGCAAGTTGAATTCAAGAGAAGAAATGAAGAAATATGACTTGGCACAGTCTAAAAATAAGTAAAGGATGAGTTTTGGTTCAAGTGGTTCTCAAAAAGCTCGAGTTAAAATAAAGATGGTCCATGAGAGGTGATTTCGGGAAAAACCAACCGAACCGCGGCTATAGGGTGGTTCGATGAGTCATGGGCTGGACTGAGCCATCACAAGGGACAAAATAAGCTAAGTTAGCCATGACAAAAGACTCAGGACGAAATGGATACACACAGACCGAGTCCACCTCATTTCCACCCCGTAACATAGTGACACCCAAGCGCCAGCCGTCATTTTGGACCAGCGCAGTAAAAAGGTTTCTAGCTAAGGACCATAGGCTGGTGATTCACCACAGGGGGGAGCTAAAGTCCAAGAGACATGTCACTGAATGGGTTAAAACATCATGATCACCTGGGATATTTTCTTACCACCGGCTAATGGGGTCGCGACACACAAGCGGATAAGTATCAAAGGTAATGATTTAACTGATGAGTCTGAACGACCTAAGGGGCTATTTTATAGTCTAGGCAGTAGCCCACCAGCAGTGTCACCGTGCATGGTCACCTGGGCTGCATGCGCGCCACCTCGAGCTAAGCTGGTGGCAAGCAGCTGGATGAAAGGTATATAAATACCCCTTTGCTCTCAACTTTCATCAGAACATCCAGAGCTGATAAGTAACCTTAGAAACTGTAAGAATAGAGAGAAATATTCCGTTTACCCTGAGAGGTTAAGGAAAACCCTGAAGTAACCCTGTCCGAGACCAAGCTAGCCAGAAATTGTTGGTAAGTGGTTAATATCGTGGTTTTTCTTTTAAGCTCCTTTCTTCCTAAGTGTAAGTTAGACTCTGTCGGTTGGTAAGCTATCCAGACCCTGGATCCATAGACCGTGGTGCGTCTAGGTGCTCTTTGGTAATTGGTGAGTCCCGGATGTTGCGGACTATTGTAGACCTCTGTCTGCGGTACTGTGCGGGCAGCATGGTATCGTTGCTCTGGTCTTAATAGAATATTTCTTGTGTGCATGGGTTGGGTATTGCCTTGTTTTGCAGGTTAGCTATGGAATGTTGGGAACATCCTTGGTGAACTGTTATGCTGCCCAAATTTTGCAGGACGTGTGTGATGGATCTTAAATGATCCTAACCCGTCATGGTTTAGTGGTGAACGGATGCAATGGATCTCAATGGTCCTTGTGCATCGTTCGGTGAGGCGGAGTTGTCAGCAGTGCCCCGCAAGCCTTACCATGGGGATGGTAAGAAGACTCGGAGAGACGGGATTGCAGCCTAGGCCGAGTACTATCTGACGGGATAGAACCATTACCGGGAAAGAGTCGGAATCGGCCGCGTTGCGGTTTAGTGAATTTCCGACTTAACTGTCTTTGTGATAGTTAAGTGCTGGAGAGATTCACATAAGTCGGGGGCTGTGAACTGACAACCCGGGGGAGGAACCTGGATCCAGGGTGGTGGTGTGGTAGTGTTGGTGTTGGAGTTGGTGGTTTAGTTGCATATTCTCTTTGTCTCTGCATTTGCATGTTTATGCTTTGCTTCGGCTATCTCTTTGGGGTTGGGGTAACTAACGTTGATCTGTGGGTCTTGGACTCACTAAGTAATGATGAATTACTCATTCCTCTTCTCTTCCTTTTTACAGGAAACCATAGTAGGGTGGGTTGTAGAAGCGGACGGTAGGAAGCCGGAGTAGTTTGTGTGCTGCCTTTGTTTATTAAAGTTACAAGTAAGCTTGTATTTTCTGCTTTTCGAACACTGCTTGCTGTAACACGGTTTTGGTAGAATGGATCCGCCTATAGATAATTTTGTAACGAATGGTTTTGTAAAATGTTTGTATTAAGTAATAAAATGAGAGGTTGATTGTATAAAAGCCTTGTGTTCTCTGATAAGTACTTAGTCCGAGTAAACACAACCTTTGGCTAGAGTATGGGTTGGCAAGCCTTAGGGCTTGATTGTTTGCAGTTTTTAAAAGAGTTTTTGGTTTTTGTTTTTGTCAAAAACCATTTTTTATCCATTCAAGATTTCTGAAAAAGAGATTTCCTAAAATTTAGAGAAACTAGATTTTGAAACAACTACCCCATTTTCAAATAAAAACCAAAATCCATGTTTTAATGGTTTTTTCATTTCTCTCTCTTAATTGTCGTTGTTTTCATTTTTTTACAAATATTGTAGATTTCTCTCTCTCTCCATCAAAATCAAAAACCAAAATTTTAAAAACCAAAAACCAAAAATCAAAAACTAAAATCTAAAAACCAAAAACTGAAAACTAGAATCTAAGCAAACAATCAGGGCCTTAGTCTCTGGCTGAAAGGGTCGACTAGCACAAGATTGTAATTTTAGCTTTGGATTGGTTCCAAACTAAGCTGAATCCCTGTTAGACTCGACACGTAACATTCCTGTTTTAGTCCATGACCTTGGACCGAACCGGGGGTGTTACACCGAAGCCAAACAACGAGTATGCGGTGAAACACTTGGAGAATAAGCTCGGGGCAAAGGATCAAAGGAAAGTCAAGAAATAAAGATCTAAAGCGCGGAGCCATAAAGAGTCAACAAAACACTTAACTTATGGCTGTTATATATTTATTCTTTAAAGGTTGTAACCATTGTATTTAGAGGTATTTATTCTCTTTTATGGCACAAAGATAAGGGACAATAATTACATAAATAACCCTTCAAATCATTGAGAGAGAAGAACACGTTTTCCGGCACAACAATCTGGCTATCCATACAAAATTATTCTCCATCTTTCTTTGAGTTTTACGACCTTTTCTTTGTTTCTAGCTTTACTCCAATTTCCTTTTAATTAAGTTCTTATTCTCCCTCTTTGGCTGAACCGAAAGAAACCCTCCATTAAACAAATAACATTGTGGAAGATTATCAGCACCCACATTTTGGCGTTAGAAGGAGGGTGTTTCTTTCTTTAGCTTTCTCACTTTCTTCTTTTAAAAAAAAGCTTTCACTGATCATGGCTAGAGGAGAACAGTCCCAGCCCTTGACCAATGAGGCAATCCCAGATTTGATCGGACAGATCCAACAAACCATGACTGAAGTGGGGCAGAAAATGTAAGAGTTGGAGACAGACGTCAACACCCTCTGCACGGCCCAAGCCAATACGGTACGTGAGCAAGCAGAGCTATCAATCCGCATTGGGCACGATCATCAAACACATCCAACAAACCATGATCGTGCCCAAGCCAAAACGGCACGTGATCGAGCTGAGCTATCAATCCGCATAGGGTCCACCCATGGAGCCAACAACGCCAACAGAAATCCCACGGGTACAAACCCTAAAGGTAACAACGCTACTGTCAATCCTAATAATGCTAACCCAACTGGTTCCATGGAGGATGAAGATCTGGAAGCTCCCCCTAAGGTCCTAAATCCCGAAGAGACACAAGGGCCGAACCTTGTCAATACTTTGGATCATATGATAGTTTCTAGTAGCAGCACTAACCAATGTGGTGGCATTAAGCCGGAGTTGAAGCCGGATGGACAGTGGAAGTCACGTCCAGACACAGGTGCAGGTCCTAGTGGACGGCCACAGATGGACGGCCACAGATGGACAGTGGAAGCCGAACTTGTCTACAAAGACTTGACCAGGTGGATGATGAGAAATTTGACATTGACCCATTGTTTGATAATACAACATATGATTGCGCTGATATCCCGTATTTAAATTTTGATGATGCGGCTGTTCAAATCTGAGTTGGAAAGGTGTATGAAAACAAGAGAGATTGTCAAATAGCAATGAAAGGGTAATCATGTGACATCTTATATCTTTATTAAGTTTTTCTAATTCATTGTATAAATATAGAGTTGTGCATCTCTTGTGAACTTTGGAATTTGAGGCTCATTAGCATATACATGATACATGTGTTTAGTGCAATGATTAAATGATTAATTATGTAGAAAATGGAATATGGATAACTGAATGTATACAATAAAATATGGATAAATGGATTTGAATAGTGAAATTCGGTAACAGTACATGAACCATAGTTAATTAGTAACGAAAAGAACATGATTCAGTTAGATGGAAATCACGCGGCCAGCTGTGGTGTGGATAGGCAACTCGTGAATAAGTGCCTGGTGGATATGAGATAATGCCACCATTTTCTCTACGGTAGCCTGATGTTTAATTCTAACTCTTTGCTCGAAGCTGAAAATCAAATAGACGTTGAGTCAAGTCAGAGATATGCTTTACCGTAAAATTTTGCTAATGAGTTACATGAAGAAACAAAATTTATCAAAGTAAATAACGAATATTTGTGTCAATTCTAAAAATAGGATATCCTTAGGGATAGGGTTGACATAGTGATGGCGGAGTAATCGAACCGCCAGAGATTTGCTTCACTATGGGGTTTAGTTGGTCAATTATAAGAATGGAGATTTATCAAAGTCAACCATCAACACCGGTGATAATTGAGGGCCTTTTAATTACGGAATCTTGACGTGGTTAACAGCCGTCGACACCGGTGAGCAGTTTGAGGAATAGGCACTGGAATCAGGATCACCATTTTACTATCGTCGGGATCTGAAAATATTTGGGGTTTTAATGGAAGAATGAAAATACGAAAACGTAGAAGATTAAAGATAGAAGACGAAGAGAATTATCATCCACACAAAAAGATAAAAAAAAGTTAGACGAATTAGTTTAGTTAGATGTAAGGGTTTGTTGGACTTTTTATCTTAAGTAATTCTCTCGTACACATGCACGGATGTGAATATTTACAAAATAATAAGGGCATTTCCAATAATGCTCCTCATTTTAAAGACAGTAAATCCTCAAAATAAAAATTTAAGGATGCTTTACTCCAACAATGAATCCTCAAAAAAATCTTTAAAACTTTATTAATGTACAATATAGTCTTTTATATTAACAAAAATTACTAATTATGATAACAATTTATAAATAAATATAAAACATATATTTAATATATTACACAACACATAATATCTATGTGTTCAAATAATTTGTGTATAATTTAATTTAATATATGTTAAATTTAAGTTTGTTTAATGTATTTTTAATTTGTGTGAATCTTATTTAATGTATTTTTTTCTTTGTAAACTTTTTTGTTAATATTATAAAATATTTTTTTCTATTTTGTGAACTTTCTTTTTAGTATTATAAAATATTTTTCTATTTTATTTTATTTTAATATCTTTAAGCTTTTCAAAATTAAGTATAGTTAATTATTTATGAAAAATTAAATTAAAAGATCAAAAGGAAAATAAGAAATAGTTTTAAGGTTTTGAATAGTGAAACAGTTTCACTATTCAAAACCTTAAAATTTGAGGATTTGAGAGTTTGTTGGAATATTAAAAACCTCAAAATTTGACGATTTGAAAGCTTGTTTGAAATGCCCTAAATCAAAATTATTGGTTAATATTTAGTTTATAAAAGTTTAGATCCGTCAGGTCCTTTTTTGTTGTAAATTAGATTATAAAAAAAAAATTGAACCACTTTTATTTTTTAATTCTAAGTAGGGTAAAATCAGATTACTTTTTTAACAACTTCGTTGAATTTGGTTTTATATTTAGATTTGTAAATCTATTTTCCTAAAATTTTATATAATTTGATATATGATTTTTGGGAAAATGAGAAAAATATTGATAGGTTCATTTCATAAGTGAACTAAGCTGATATAATTTGTTGAAAATCTATAAATAAATTCTCATAATTATTTATTTATAATTAAATTTATATATATATATATATATATATATTTATTTATTTATTTATTTATTTATT
>OVBI01002352.1:9958-21143 GCA_900406495.1 Sisymbrium altissimum | reverse complement strand
GAAATTCCTTTTCGATATTTAAACATTTTAATCGTTAATTCCGGAAGTGTGAGTTTTGACCCCAACAATAAGGAAGCCGACTATAATGGATTCAGATCAAACAAGAGACACAGAACCGGATGGGATTTCGGAGAATATGTAAAGGAGAGGACCTTGTCGGAGAAATATATGACCAAATATATGATTTCGAAACTGTTTGGACATTATATTCGAGAGCTCCAACTCCACTCACAACCTTATCAGGATAAAGCGAACACATTATTTACCACAATGTTGTTTTGACCATTTGGCAGGATGACCAAACCATAAATTCACCATCCGATTTATCCACTCTTAGTTGAACGATTTCTTACTTAGGCATAAGATAGTTGTCGGAAAGAAATCCTTCCTTTTTTTCTCCAGCAGATCCTGTTAGCTTACGTTGTTCAATGATTGCATGATAAAAGATCGTTTGGTGCACTGGAGACGTGACATATAGGTGGGACACTCCTCAATACCCTCAGTGGATGACTTCTGATCCCCGCTCAAGTTCTATTCTAGAAGACCCCGGAGGATCAACGATACAAAAGTGGACACCCCCTTTATAATGACCCGTTCGCAGGTTTAGTATTGTACTGTAACGGCTACCCGAGGTCCCGGAGACGACTAAATTCGAAACTCAAAATTCTTCGACGCAGGTTTGGGCATTACTCAAGAAATATTAAGGAAGCCCATGCAGACATTAATGGTCGAGACAAGGTGCCAAAACAAAAATAATCCAAGAATCAACTAGAAGACACAACTGGCGGACCTGACGAAACCAAATTAAGCCAAACCAATACATGCAATGACTTGGATGATTGGAGAAGCCTTCCAAGAGACATGATATGATCATAATGCCAGAAGCAAGCAGCCAAAAATCATAGAAGAAGAAAACAAGAGGCAGCTTGAAGATAAACGACTAAAAGCGACAAATTTTGGCTAAATACAAAAAAAAAAGAAATAGAAAGTGCCAAAAATAGTTCTCTTCATGCACAACCACTGGAGTTGGATTCAGAACAAGTAAATAAGCTGTTTGCACAGTCAAAACCGATCATAAGCTTCAGGATTGTACTTGGTTAAAACCAATGTGCCAACGGTCAAAAAATCGACTAAGTGCAAATCTCAAATCAAAACGACTTGGAAACAAATCAGTTTTTTTTTTCATGAAGAACCGTGAAAATATTTGGCCAGGACATTGTACAGCTGCATAATATCTGAAACTATCATGAGACAAGGAAGAGATGTAACCGCTCTTGATTTTACAAATCAATGTACTGAAATTTATATGAAATTTTAAAATGTGGTAACATTATGATCATTTTGGCAAAGGAACCGAAACGATGTTGTTTAACCACTCATTTAATACATGTTAATAGTTATGTTAAATGTGGTAGTGTCATGTTCATTTTGGCTACCTTAACAAAACGTAATGCTTATAAAAAACAGTCAACAAAAATCGATGCTTAAAATACATATATCCAAAGTTCATACTTTTAATGGCCTATATTCAAAGTTCATGCTTTAAATGGCCTCAATTTGAAAGTTCATGCTTTAAATGGCCTCAATTTGAAAGTTCATGCTTTAAATGATTTCTGATTAACGGAGGATGATAACGCTGATTAATAGCTCCGTTACATGAGTTAACGACATGCTCATTTTGGCCTAGTCAACGAAACTTGATGCATTAAAAAAATAATCAACGAAAGTTCATGCTTTAAATGGCTTTTGCCAAAGTTGATGCTTTAAATGGCCACAATTTAAAATTTCATGCTTTAAATGACATTTTCCCCTAAAATTAAGTGGAACTAAACAGCTTTTTAACCAGACCAAACCAAAAATTGGACTTCGGGTATGTAGCTGGGAATGGGATCGATCGATCTTTAGAAGTGTTTAAAACGTGTTTGTCTTGTTTTTAAATCAAGTAGAACTAAACAAAATTTTAACTATACCAATCCAAAAATCAACTTTGGGTATGTACATGGGCATGGGATCGATGGATCCTTAAGTCGAAAAATCAATCGCTTCTGGCATCAATCGACTTGGGGTCAAATGGTTGGTCCTGGAAATGCTTGCAATAATTATGCTCTAATGGATTAACCGATCCAGATATGGATTGATCGATCAATCTTATCTCTGAACGCTTGTTTCCTCTTGCTAATATTAACTTGTCTCTAGCATGAGTCACACTTTGAGACAAAGGCATGTGGATCTCAAAACATCGTTAAACACCAGGAAGATATCTGCAGAACCTTGGACACAGCCTTAAATATAGAAAAATTTCTAAAATAATTAGAATTATGGCAATGAAAGCGGATGCCTGAAATTTATTTCTCTGAACCACTTCTTTTGAAAACATTGTCAGTATAATGCTCATAAAATATAGGGAAAACGATCTATTTTCCCACGAGAATTATCGTATAACACCAAATGTCCATCAAACTTAACCCACATCCTAGATCCCCTCAAATAAAAGAATTTANCCCCCCCCCCCCCCCGAAAAAGTTCGAAATCTATAACTCCACAGATGTCGATTTTATTGGTTTACTGTATACCAAACCTCAATTAACCATCTTAAACCCAGATAAAACTGTAATAAAAAAAAAATTAAACCAGAAACTAACCCAATTATGAGCCAATTACAAAAGTTAACCCGATTTAAATCTCCTCCCCCGAAATCAAACCTTAAAATCAAAATTCCCAAAATAAAATTTCCCAAATCAAAATTTCCTCAGAATCCTTGATTTTGAAGCGAAACTTGGAGCTATTGATGTTCGTGTAACAGTGTGTGCATCATGTCTCTAGTGAGTCGAGATGAGGGAGGAGATTTTGACGAAGAAGCAGAGGATCGAGAACAGTATCTAATCGAGCAGCTTGTGAGTGAGTTTCGTCGACGAGCCATCGGTTCTTGACGATGTGTATCCCGAAAGTGAGAGTGAAGAAGGAGGTGAAGGCTTGATCGAAAGATAACGAAACCATATCAGGCGAGGTGATGGACGTTTGTACAAGGACCAGAAATTCTTCAATAAGGTGGCTTTTAAGGAGTGTGTTGTCGATTGTGCACTAAGAACAGACCGAAATATTAAGCAATACAGGTATGATAAGGATAAAATAGGATATAAATGTGTTGGTGGTGGTAGTAAAGCTGAAGGTCAAGAATGTGTGTGGCAAGTGTTTGCTTCGACTCTTTCAAATGATGCAATGTGGAGAATTAGATTGTTCATAGATAAGCATAGTTGTGTTCTCAATGGAGAGTGTGAGCTATTGAAAGTTCCACAAATTTCTAAGTTGTTTATTGATAAAATTCATGAGGAACCAGATTATTACATGCTAATGAAGATTGAAAAAATCATTTTCAAAAAAGGAAGATAGTTGTATGTAGGCGGCAATTTCAAGCTGCTAGAAATAAGTGTTTGGAGTGGATTGAATAGGAAAATTATCAACAGTTTGCTCGTCTCTGAGATTATGCTGCTGTGTTATTAGTCTCAAACGAGAATTATACTGTGGTGGTTGATTGTTTGAAAAGTAATAGAGGTCAAGATATGTTTGACAAGCTTTACGTTTTCTTTGATAACATAAGGAAAACCTGGAAACAGAGCTGTCGGCCATTGATAGGTGTTGATGGTACCTTCGTAAATGGGAAAATCAAAGGACAAGTGTTGGTGGCTTTAGGTAGAGATGCAGATAACCGGATATATCATATAGCATGGGGTGTAGTTCAAGTGGAAAATTTCCCTAATTGGCAATGGTTTGTGAGATTGTTGAAGGCTGACTTGGATTTAGCTGATGGTGATAGATACATTTTGATTTCTGATCGGCAAAAGGTAAATAAAATAGTCTCTCTTTCTGTATAGTTTGTTTATGGTTTATGTTTAGTGATTTGATTGTAGTTTTGATTTATGTAGGGCTTGATCAAAGCAGTTCAGTTGGAGTTACCAAAAATTGAACATAGAATGTGTGTGAGACACATCTATGGTAACCTAAAGAAGAAACATGGTAACAAAAAACACATGAAGCCTTTCATATGGAATTTGGCGTGGAGTTACAATTCAACAGAGTATGAAGAAAACATGGACAGAATACCCAACTATGACAGCGGTGTATGGGATGATGTTATGAAGTCAAATCCAAAGAGTTTGTGTAGAGCTTTCTGCAAGAAAGGGAACTATTGTGAGGATGTGGAGAACAAGTAAACAGAGTCGTTTAACAACACTATCAAGAAAGCAAGAGGGAATGCATTTGGACCAATGCTAGAGACTATAAGGAAATTGACAATGGCTCGTATTACTAAAAGATCTGTCAAATCTCATGATCACAAAGGTATGTCTATATTGTTTTCTTTTAGATATGGTGGTACTTATTTTTTTTTTTCTTATGTTTCAGGCATATGTACACCATATGTCGCTAAATTTCTTGGAGCCGAACACAAGAAAGCTTCCGAATGCATAGTTACTAGATCCACAAATGGAAATTATGAAGCTAGGCTTAATGATTGTACTTACCGGGTCAACTTAGAGAACAGAACTTGTACATGCCACAAGTTTGAAATATGTGGTATTCCTTGCGAGCATGCTTATGGAGTGATAATGAAACAGCAGAAGGTTCCAGAATATTTTTTCTGTCAATGATTCCAGATATCGATGTGGAAGAGAAACTGTGAAGAAGGACTGATTCCAGTGAGAGGTTTCCGGTTTTGGCCAAAAACAGGTACTCCTAACGTGTTTGTCCCTCCTGAACTGGATCAACCTGGAAGGAAGAAAGTAACCAAGGCATCTAAGAAAAGGAAGAAAGGAGTTAATGAGTCTCCGACCAAGAAAGCACAAAACAGAAAAAAGGATAATGCACTATGGAATTTGTGGAGTTGCAGACCACAACTCAAGATTCCACAAGAAAGATGCTACACAGGTTTGTGTCGGTTTTGATTTGTGGCTTTAAGTTGTTTAGTCTTGTAGATTTTACTTGCTTGTTTCTCTTTTTGGTTCATAGTTCATACTTTTCATTTGCAGGCTCAAAGGACTATCAATGAAGCTCAATCTTCTCAACCCACCACTCTCAGTCAACCTCAATCTTCACAACTCTCTCTAAGTCAGTCTTCTCAAGCCACGGAGCAGATGAAAGAAGTCATGAATATCGTATGGGAAAGTAATAGATCTGTGTTTTTTTTGTGTGGTTTGTTTAGTATTTTGTTTGCAGGCTATGATGTTGGATTTAGACCACTATTAGATATTTTCTTAAAAACGATGCTTTTGGACCTTTGGTATTAGCTTGATACCATTTTTATTTGATTTCATTGTTAAAGATGCTATTGGTAATTGAGATTTTGATGCTATTGGTAATAGAGCTTTTGATTCTTTTGTTAATGGATCTTTTGTTACTTTAGTATGTGTGTCCTCTTTTTTATGACAGCTCTAATAAACAAAGAACCACAACTTCCATTAAATAAGTCAATTGTTTTTTCATAACACAAACAAAAAGAGAAACCACAAACCAAAATACACATAACTATCTTCTTCTTTTTAACCACTTACCTATGTTGGACTAAAACAAAACAAGAAATCATAAACTCATCAACCTACTAGGTTTGTACACGCAACAATGATCATACATCGAACAACCATCAAAACCATCTTCTTCTTCATATTTCATTGGGCTTCAGACAACACTACTTCAACCCTCTCCAATATCTCACACTCTAGCTTCATTTGGACATTCTTAAACAACTTTTCCTCAAACTTCATACACTCTGGTTTTAAGACATTCAATTCTTCCTCAAATCTTGCATTTTTCATCTTCAATGTCTCAATCTCATCTAGCATTGCCTCATCAACCTATTTAAAGACATGATTATCATTCTTCAGCTACAAACCAAACCAAAATTGAAAGATAACATTAAAACACATGAAACTCATCACCATCAATATAATTCAATCTAAATACCTTGTTTGCTACAACAAAAGAACAACGGTAGTATTTGCTCGGATTGTGGTCGGATTTGGATATCAAAGCCAAAATTTGTGCACCACACCAACGGCTCCGAGGAACACCCACAACTCTTCTACTTCTTGCCCGTGAACTTGATGCTCCACTTGAACCTCCAGCTACATTACACGCAGCTCCAGACATCCCTATTTTTGTCCTGTAATAGTAATAGTAGATTCATTATGAAATCCCTTATGAAACCATAAAACTAATATATCATGTTAATTAAGTATACACAGAAGAATGAGAGTCTGAAATTCGAAAGAAACCTGTGAACTTTTGGTGGATTTCAAAATTTAAGAGTAAAACGATCAATGTTCGGAGAACATTAATTTTAAGGTTCTTAGCTTTTCAAATGTGGTCAATTGGGGGTTTTGACGTCCGACGGGTTGAAGATAATTCAAATCGGGTTTTCAATTGGTTTAAATTTGGTTAAAGATAGTTTGGTTTCGGGTTAAAGTAGTAAACCAATAAAATCGACATCTATGGAGTTACAGATTTCAAACTTTTTTTTCGGGGGAAAAATAGCTATTTAACTTTTGTTTGAGGGGGATCTAGGATGAGGGTTTGGTTTGGTGGACATTTGGTACTATACGATAATTCTCATGAGGAAATATATTGTTTTCCCTAAAATGTATGGTGCATCCTGGAAATAATGTCTGATGTTTTTTAAGAACTTTTTATTTTTGTACCCAACAAAGTTTGCAGGCTCTTTTTTTCTGCAGTTACGTGATTAGTTAACTTTCCAAACCAAAACATCTTTGGAAACTTAGTATCTGCAGCTAGCACATCCATCACTGTAATAAATGCTGATTGCATAAACATTCTCGTCACAGAGAATGTCTTCCAAAGGCACATCTTCTTCCTGGACAGATGGTCTAGACTGTCATTCTCAATGTATTTCTTATCCTTGATCTCAAGATAAAACTCTTGCAAAAGTAGAATCCACTTCAATAGTTTAGGCTTTGCATCTTTTTAGAAAATATATATATCTCAATGCAGCACGATCTGTATGAACTATCACTTTGGAGCCCACAAGATAGGACAAAAACTTTTCAAACGAACAAACAATGGCCTGTTGGACGTGGGATACACAAACGATCTATTGCACATGGACGTTGGATACACGTGAAGAGTGAACCTGTTGCATGGCCATATAGAACTATAACCTTTTCAGTTAATGTATTCTACATTATCCCATCTATAACCTAATTCTTACCATCTTTAATAAATTGAAAATCTTTCTTCCTCCTATTTAATTGTGTGGTTGGTGTTATTCGAAACTACTCTATTTGGGTTGGTGTGTTGGGGTCAAAATCCACATTTCCGGAATTAACGACTAAAACATTTAAATATCGAAAGAAGTTTCTATATTTAGATATATGTTCGGAAAAAGTTTGTCTTGAATTATTTTATCGATAACTTTACGGAAAACGTATGAAGGACTGTTTTTCGAGGGTTTAATCGATAAACCGATAAAGTCGTGATTCATCGAACAAATGCCGGTCATCAGGGAAAAACAAAGACAGCCAGCTCGGTGTTGAGTCTTGCAAAAAATACCAAGCTGGATGCTCCTTCTCAACATGCTCGGCTGATCCTTTCGTTCTTTGCAAGATTTCTCCGATAAACCGATGAAAGTGCTCGGTATTTTGGGCAGCCAAGGATACCGAGCTGACTGTCATACCTCACTGGTTACACGTCCTTTTATACCTAGCTGGTTGTATGTCCTGCCAAGCGTGTACCACGGAACATCAAGCTAGACAGCACAGAACAGTCAGCTCGGTTTTCTCCTCCCTCCTGGATACCGAGCTGGCTGTCACCTTCCAGGTCACCGAGCTGGATACATCGTGCAAGCCATCGGAGGATCTCCTCCCATGCTAGAGACCGAGCTGGATGTACAATGGGGTAGGAAGCAGCCAGCTCGGCCTCTTCTATCACCAAGAAAGGCTGAGCTGGCTGTCATCGTCCGTCCTGTCTTATTTCGCTTCGTTCTTCGTCTTCGGGGTCTTTCCGCAAACATACCGCTGTTTTCATAAGTTTCTCGAGACATTGCGATGTTTCGTCTATCGGAGAAGATAAAACGTTAACTTAAAACAAACCAAAGAAAACCGCCAAACCGAAAGATGAATGACAGAATTGGGCCAAGTTGGAAGGAAGAACTGACAAGAGGTAAAACTAACTACGGAATATCCTGGAGTTTACTCGAAGATTTATGGAAAAGTCGGTGGAAAAAAGAAAAGACATTTGTCCCACATTGAAACTTAGGCTATTTAGGACTTAGGATGTCTTCGTATAAATAAGGATCAATTTCTACATCTTCTAACACATTCAGAACTCATACGAGACTTAGCAATATAAGCAATACAAACTCTTTCATCTTTTTTCCCTTGCTTTCCTTTTTCATTCTTTCTCTTTACTTTTCGTTTTCTCTCTCAAGATTCTCGGATCCTCACATTAACTTTCCGAAAATACATTAAGGTGAATTCTGGTTCCCACAATTTACCGCTAGAAGGAGGGGATACGAGAAATCTTTAATCTCGAAAGCAAAAGCCCTATATCAAAACCCCGAAACTATGGCTGGAGACGAACCCCGTCACCTACTCAACGTCCAGATGGAGATGGAACAGAAGCGGCTACTATTGCTCAGCTTCGATCCTCAGTGCTGGCTCTCGAAAAGAAAAATCAGGAAAACGAGAAACTTACGGAAACTCTAACTCAACAAGTCAAAAATCTCCGTAAAGAAAAGGACTCCAGAGCTTCTCTTTTGAGAAAGCGTCTTGATTTCGCTACTCCAACAGGATCGGGAATTTTGAGGTATGATCCACGAAGAAGTTTTTTCCAAACACCGTCTTCTCGCAGCATCAACCCTACTGCTCAACTTCCGTCTCGTCGCCCCTTAGACGCATTGACTACTAGCACAGAAGTCAACGAAACACGCGCTGAGGGAAACCCTAGTTCCGAAGGTCAGAACAACAGCACTCGGCCTGAGGATGCAGTAGACCGCTCAGACCGTGAGGATGATGACCTAACTGTAGAAGAATTCACTATCCTGCGAGAACGACGCGATGATTACTTTCAGCGGGCAGTCGGAGAAAGCGAACTAGAAGAGTTACACAGACAGCTGATCCAAACCGCCGATGAGATTAAGAAGGTTAAATCCCAAGTCCATCGAGCAACTAGTGATGCCCCCAAAATCAAACATGTCCTCAAAGAGGCTCAGAAAATTCCCTTCACGGACCGTATCACCACAACCAGACTTTCGGATCCCGGGAAGATGAATATCCGACCCTATAACGAAACTACTGACCCCAAGGCTCACTTAACATCCTTTAAGATAGACATGGGGCGTGCGAGGTTCAGAAAAGAGGAACCTCAATGACGATGCCCTCGAGTAGTTCTCAAAGCTCGAGAGGAACTCCATCGAAAACTTCTCACAGTTGTCAAAGGCGTTCCTTAAACAGTACTCGATGTCCATGAAACAAGTAACCTCCGAAACTGATCTCTGGGCGATTTCTCAAGGCCAAAACGAAACCTTGAAAAACTTCATGGATCGATTCAAACCTGTTGTCTCAAAGATCGACGGAGTGAGCGACAGAGCTGCACTCGAGGTGCTCAAAAGGTCGATGTGGTATAAGTCTCGTCTCCGAGAGTAGATGACACTCAATCCCCCACCAAAAATCCAGGACGCTCTTCATCGACTTTCAGGATTCATCAAGCTTGAAGAGGATATTCGAGCAAACGAATGCAAACATCAAGCAAAACCATCTAGTAAGAACGTGCCACCAGCTCCTTCCGCCCCAACAGGCAAGACGGGTAGCTCCAACTTAAACTTCGAAACAAAAGGCGGAGCTCACAACTACCAATTGGCAACAGGACTGTCCCAAGGCGGACCGCCCAAACCACAGTGGGGAGCTGGACGAGGAAAGAACCCAAACACTTGGACTCCCAACAGCTCCACCTACGATGAGAAAGCCTACTGTGAACATCACAAGGCATACGGCCATTCAACCTTGAATTGCCAAACCATGGGAACTACGCTAACATAAAAGCTCCTAGCTGGGGAGCTTGGAGATGTAGCAAAATTTATCGTGATGGAAACACACGAGGAAGCTGATCAAAACTGCAGATGCGCAACCCGGTTAGGCTTCAGAAGTACCTCCCCTCGGAAGCTCCAAAGCGTGGTAGTAGAAACGAGGAACCTGCTGGGGAAAACAGCCGCAGAAAGGTTTACATGATCATGGGTGGATCTCAGTATTGCCCAGACACTGTTTCTGCCCTCAAGGACTATCAGAGACATGCCGAAACCGCCAAAATCAGGCCGCAACCTGCGCCCCGCGATGACTTCCAAACCACCTTCGAAGAAGAAGACGCAACCGAAATCCAGCATCCTCATAACGATCCACTCGTGGTTCAGCTGGTAATAAGCAACATCAACGTCGCTAGAGTCCTAATCGACACTGGAAGTTCAGTCGATGTCATCTTCCAAGATACTCTCCGAAGAATGGATGTCGATTTCTCCGAAATCGAACCTATACCAAAACCTTTGACAGGTTTCACGAGCGAGACTACAATGACCTTAGGGAACATCCGACTACCCTACCAGGCAGGAGGAGTAACCAAGGTCGTGAACTTTGTGGTAGCTGACCATTCAGCTATCTACAACGTCATCATGGGGATACCTTGGATAAGCAACATGCGAGCTATCCCCTCGACATACCATCTATACCTGAAATTTCCGACGAAATCAGGCATAAAAACCGTTTGGGGAAGCCAAAAGGAATCCCGAGTTTGTTTCTTAGCTGAACACAAATTCCGGAAACTTCAAATCTCAAATCTCTGATGAAGCTCCCACAAAATGGAAGAAAACTAAGTTAACCAAACAAGCTCCTGTCCTAGAAATTACAAAGGAAGTTTCCGAAACGGAGACTCAACAAGAAGTTCCCGCAACCAAACCATCAATCCAGGAAGCTGTAACTTCCGAAACTGACCCTAAGGAATCAAAGGATGCACTTGAGCAATCCGAAGCTCAGGGTATGGAGACTTAGCCTCCATCCCATCTCCAAAAAACGAAAACCAGCGGAACTACTTCGGATTTAAAACTTCGAACAACTCGAAATTCTTGCCACTAAAAAAAAGAACGAATCCGAAATAAACTGAACTACAAAACGGCTTGATCCTCGGAAAGAGG
>OVBI01002351.1:952-22104 GCA_900406495.1 Sisymbrium altissimum | reverse complement strand
TAATATAATTTTAAATTAAATATATAGTATAAATATTTGAAACCGCTTGATTCGCTCTTATTCTATTTGATCCGCTTGATCCACTTTTGTTTTACTTGATTCGCCTGATCTGCTAGATACGCAACGCCTAATCCACTTTTACTATTCGGACTCTATATGTCCTATGGGATTGTCCGGCTGTATATAGCAGTGGTTGGTCCCCATGAATAAGAGGCAGAATTTCTTTGTGAAAAATCTACTTGAATGGTTATATGATAGAAGATTGAACATGGATCATTTGGTAGAAATGGAAATGGAGATGTGGTAATATGTTTGATGGTGATAAAGTAAAATTTTGGAAAGTTTAATTTTCAAGGAAGAAATTGAAAACTTAATCGAGAAAATGAACCAAATGAACATTCCAAAGTAAATGAGCAAGCTATATTTAAATCGAAACTGTGCCGAACAAAACTCAAGTCTAACCAAGTCAAAATCAATTTGGACCAAGCCAAATCAATTTCGACCGAGTAAAACCAAAATCTAGTTAAATTAAAATTCAGTAATAACATAATCAATAATAATATATACTTTAAAATAGAATCAAATATCTTAAATGATATATTTTATTAACTTTTTATAGCATATATATGGATATTATCAATAACCAAGTAGATTGCCTTATTTATTTATTTATTTATTTTTATAGTTAGATAATATTGTTAAAACTGTCAAAAAGAAAATGAAATTCAAGTTAATAAATTTAAATTACTCACTTTATATATCAGAGATATATCATATATATTGTATTAACATAAAAGAAAAAAAATTACAGTATAAATATTTAGAACTCAGTCATA
The DNA here is from genome assembly GCA_900406495.1 of Sisymbrium altissimum. NCBI lineage: Eukaryota > Viridiplantae > Streptophyta > Magnoliopsida > Brassicales > Brassicaceae > Sisymbrium > Sisymbrium altissimum. The sequence goes on along the minus strand of OVBI01002351.1, from coordinate 21,268 downwards.
ATATAGTAAAAGTGAAAAAATTTTAATGATCAAACAAATTTAATTAAGTAAAAGTGAAAATTTTAGCCAACCCGAATTGGTCTCATAAAGATCTGTTAGTTTAAAGACATAAGGATAACTAGATACTATGTATATAATTTTCTTAGATAGATTAACTGATTAAAGAAGTTATAATGGGTTTTTCATATTTGATTATAATTCACTATTTTTATTACAGTTTTTTTATTTCTCAAATTAGAATATTATTATGGTTTTCCAAATTAAATTCACAGTTTTAGTGATATGAAACTAGAATTGTTTCTTAATACATTTCACAATTATAAAATAATTTAATATCCACAGTTAGTAAAAACATCTCTCATATAAAATAAAATTTTCATATATGGTTTGGTGTTATCTAAGTGCCACCATTGTGCAAAATTTTGCTAAAAGCAAATCAATATTTACATTATTTTAATGATATTTAGAATTGATATGTGCACGGTCCTAACTTATGCAAATTAACATTTTTTTCTAACGATAATGCAAAACACAATTTAACATACCATGTTTTTAAATTTATTATCTTTTCTTTTTTTTCTTTTTCTTCACCTCCTCATCTACATATTCTTTATTCTTCTCCTTTGCTTCAGCCTTCTGCATTTTTTTATTCTTTCCATCTTTAATTTTCCAAATATTCTGTTTTTTTGTTCTTTAATATTTCGGTTTTCTTCCGACTTCTTAAAAGCAGATTGTATGGTACTGAAAACTGGAGATAATGATACCCTGAATCATACATTTTCCTAAAAAAATATAATTTTCCAAAAGTTATAAATGGTAATTCAAAAAGAAAACTCTCTATATATGTCGTGAGAACCATCACAACAATAATTAAGTAAATTAAAATGTTTGGTTACCTTGTCTTCAGATTGCATCTCTTTAACTCCTTTTATTAGCTACAGAGTAATCACATTGAAGTGCAACTCTAAAAAATCCACATAATACTTCATTTTGTTTTGATATGTATCAAACAATTGATCTTTGATTAAATGCAAAATATATGTAATGTTCTCCCTCGATGATGTAAAAAAAGCAAAGTTAATTGTTTATCTGCAAGGCTGTCCACATATCTTTGGTTCTTTCCAAATCTTCTATAACATGTTTCCAATGATAACATTGGCTGAGTCTTTTTCTATATGTTTTATCTTATTTTAATGGAGACATATATTTTCTGGCAATCAATTAGAAGAAAAAAATAAAAATAAAAATAAACATGTGAAAAATTTTAAAGAAGGCATTTTTTTAACATATACTAAGTGAACATATATTTTCAATATTCATACATATTTTACCATCTATGTAGCGTCTAAAGCGTCTTATAAGACTCTCCACAAAAATATTCTGATTTTTGACATTGTCCATAATAAATTCGATATTCGTACCAACTTGTACCTTGGTTTTCATGGATTAAGGTGAGTAGGAAGTGGATAGATGATTAGCAATGAACTAATAGATGATTAGCAATGAAATTGGACTCCGTGTCTTGTCAAGAAAGTGGAAATGACGATTTAAGAACAGTTGATCTTTTCACTCATATAATTTCGATATATTACAATTTTGGTTAATAATTTTGAAACTATAACCTACGTCTAGGGTCAAGAGATGGCTAACATCTAACCTGTCGGAGGCGAAGTGCTCTCTGTCTGAAGAGAAGTGCTCGGTGTCAGTCAGCGACATCAAATGCGTATCTTCTTTACTTAAATTACACTTCCTTTCCTCTCTATATCGAACAATAGTAAAGTTATCCATTATAAAAAGACATATCCGGGGGACGAAAATCAAACGGAGAAAGAGTTTCTTCACCGGTTAAAGTTAGAATCCGTGGGGGAGCAGGGGAATAAATCTATTGTTCGAGCTTATCTGGAAAGGTATGTCCTACCAACCTCTTATGTCTATACTTAAATGTCGGAGGTTGCTGGCGGATGAAAGTTCCTTTTGATAATCACAGTCATAAACTATATATATAACGTATACGGGTGTATGTATATCGGTCGCGTTGGTTCAATAAAATGTTATATTTCTCGATAATTATGACACATAAATATAAGAGTATATATGGGAATGTATGTATTATATAAAACATAAATATACACAAGTACATACAGCGCCTATTTCATGTAGGGGTACAATTGGATTTTGGAAGGGTGCGACAGTGTTGATGAAGTTGAAATGACACCGGCCTAAATATGGCATAATCTGTGTATATAGAATGCAAATACTCTTTAATCAAAGCCAAGTACAAGAGTTTCCTTCTATTCCATGTAACTACTATGTAAGACAATTCCCCAAATATACGATGGTTTGTAGTAAATTCCACAATCTACAAAGTTCTTTGTCAAAATAAAAAATATCATCCTTGTATAAAATAACATTCATTCAAAATTTCGTCAAGCTTATTTATCCTAAATTGTTTGATTGCTCTAAATGTTTAAATCTAGAATCAACTAGGTGAAAAACAAAAAAAAGAGACAAAATTAGTAAAATAGCAGAGAGAAAAAACGATTTTGGTGAATGGATAAAGGGTACCGAATATGCTGAGTTGGAGTTCGACGGTTTCGAAAGATACGCGATAGTGCACGTGGGAGACAAAAGAAATGTACAGTGTTACGTAGTTGTCGTAGGCAACGGTACATGGCAGAGAGAAGGAATTAATGAAAGTAAAAATTTATTATAGGCAGCTATAGAAATAGTTAATGGTGTTACGTAAACGAGGCAAAGAGAAGAGTATGTGGACGAGAGTGCATTTAGATGGCTGTGTAATTTATTAAAATGGATTGACGTGAAGTTGATGGGTTTGAAAAAGATAGCGAGTTAATGGTGTGGTTGGGCGAGTTTAACTGGGATACTCAAAATTAAGCGGGAAAGTGGAATAGTAACACGGCAACTAGGGTTACATGTAATATAAATACACATTGGTTACGAGATATCGAAAATGTGTATCCACAACGTGGAAAGAAACACTAAACAGTTGCGATATATTAACGTCTGGAAGGCATGGTACGTGAGATAATTTATACGACAACGTGTAATTTATGTTTTTATGTTAATTTTTAGATCATTTTTGATTTGTCAACCTGTTTATGATGGTCATACAGGTACGTGAAGGAGAAGATGGTGCATCTTTGGGAAGTAATGCAAGATTTACTTCGTGCTAAACAAGGTTGGTGGAGCAAATGTGAAGACGGTGTTTGGCGTTTTATCCTGCTGGAGGACAGAGTGAGCAAAAGCATTCAACTCCAGGAGGGAGAAAGGTTGGCGAGTGTGAAGACGAAGGTCTACGAAGAACTTAACATAGATCCATCGAAAGAGAGCATTGAGCTGACGTACGAAATGCTGTAATGTATGGATGTAGATGGGAAAGTCAAACTTGTGCCAATACATATCAAAACGGACGATGATATGGACTTGTTCTTGGCAATGCGCGTTGACCTACACGAGCTAAAGCTGTATGTGATACCTATGCTGAAGCATATGACGCTTGTAATCGATGACTTTGCTGTTGTTCGTGTGACGGACGGATATGGAGAGAAAGAGGTTGTAAAGATAAGCGAGCATGTAGTTTGCAGCCAGCCAAAAGAAAAAGAGACGGATACATCGCACAGTGGGGGAGGTGTTCGAGAAAACGAGGCAGTGGCGACTGGGAAATTTGTGGAGGCATTTCCACGTAAGCGAAAATCAGGGAGTGTGAGTGGCTCAACTGGGAGCAAAGATAAGGTGGATATCAGTTCAACAGATAGTGGGGAATCTGTTTCCTCATTTCGTTGCTGTTGGTAAGTAGTGAAGAAGAAAAGTAGCGTTACATATTTTCAATATAGCATGTGAACATTTGATATAGACCATTCTATTGGTTTGTTTACAGCCACCCAAAATGTGATTGAGGAGACCCCCGTGGTGGACAATAAGGGAAACATCATTCAAGGGGAAGGATCCCTATCGAGAATAGAGATTAACGATCTTCCAACTTCTGCATTTGCAAGAGATGCGGCATCGGTAATAAATGACGAGGAAGGAGAAGGTATGGTGGAATATATATGTGTATAATATAACATGATAAATGAAAAAAATATATATATATTTAAAGTATAAGTAAATCTGAGAAGTTAAGACCGTGTGTTTAATGTTTACTTTCTACAGGGATGCAAATGACTGAGAATGTGATATGGATGTAGCTTATGAGGGGGACGAGTTATTCGTAGGAAGGGTTTTCAAAAACAAGTGTGACTGCAAAGTGAAGATTGCTGTCCACGCAATAAACAGGAAATTCAGTTACCGGGGTGAATGTTCAACGAATGACTATGTCGTGGTAAGGTGCGTGGCTGTCAGCTGTCCTTGGTGGGTTTATGTAGCTCGGCTTGAAGATACTGAGTATTTCCAGATTCGTACAGCTACTTACAGTTAAGTTCAGTCACAATAGCAAACACTCTTAGAGAAAATTTGATTGGACTACCACAGAAAATGACCCAAATCTCATGCGGCCTATTTGTCACAAGCTGTCGAGCTAACAAGAAGTGTGCAAGTCTTCCCGAGAATGCCAGCTTGTTAAACGTAAGTCTGATAACATCCAACTCTTCTGGCCGAAGTGCTTTGAGAACAACTCTAATTGTCTCAAGCTGAAAGTATGAATTAGCCATCTCTCCAATAGGCTCTGCACCATCTTCAAATAATCTCCTAGGCAATTCAGGTAATGTCATGTTCTGAACAATAAATACAAATATACATTAGTACAGAACATATAGTCTTCACACCTACGCAGATATATTATGATGTATAATGAAAAATAACATATAATCTTTCAAACATATGGAAGTAAACTAGCAATAAAAGCAGTAAATTAATCATGTAGACCTATACACAGATATATTACGATGTATAATGAAAAATAACATATAAACTTCCAAACATATAGATGTAAACTAGCGCTGGGCATTTTACCCGGATCCGAAGACCCGACCCGGAATCGATCCGAAAAACCCGGTTCGGTCGGGTTCGGATCTCTAAAATATTATGCATTAGGGGGGATTCGAACCTGAGTTCTTTACATTTAAATATTAGTACTTTACCATGCCAATACCTTATATACTTTTTGTTTCATTTTAATTTTTAATACTAAAATAAAATTTCTGGTTTTATTTCGTTTGATAAATATTTATTTAATATTTTAATTTTTAATTTGGTTTATTCCGATTAAATATTAATTATTATTTTTTTAAAAAATTGGATATTTTAAAGTTTTTGAATATAAAATACTTAAAATAATATAAAATCGATCAGGATCTGAAATAGTTAGTGTAAAAAAGAATCAATTTTTTTGAAAATATGAAATCCGAACCGAAAAATTTTGAAGAAATTTTTTAAAAATATTTTACAGGTATAACCGAACCGAATTGGATCCGAAAAGAACCGACCCGGACCCGAACCGAAATTTGATAGGAACCTATATGGATATAAAATTCTTATACCCGAAAGAACCGAACCCGATTGGAACCGGCCGAATCCGACCCGAGTATCCGAATGCCCAGTAAATTACGATACACAAGCTTCACTTCGAACACAATGAAACGATTATATATAACAATTAAAAAGAAAAAATTAAAAAACCCTATTTTGAATGCGAACCTTCAACACGCGAAGATACTGCAGTAGAGTTTATGGAAGTCTGAGGCGAACTGATGACGAGAAAACCAATAAATACTTCCGTCCGTGAAGGAATAGACTATAAAGAGAAAAATCGCACCGATAGAGACGATAAGTGAAAGACGCGACTGTTGGTGTGGTGAAGAACGACGAATGAGAGAAGACTGATGATGTTCAATGGTTTTGTTCGACCGGTGTCGTCTCCAATAAAAGTATAACGAAGCCTATTAATAACAGGTTAACACCTATCGCAATCAGGTCCGTTCAATTGGAATGACGTTTAATTTCACATGCATAAATGTCGATATAAATGTAGATCTATGTAAAAAAATTACGTCGTATCTGAATAAATAGATGACGCGTAGGTGTAAAGTCGGCCAAAAATAGGGTAAAATATCAAACTTATTGAATCTATAAAATCCTCTTACCAAAAAACTAATTTGGATTTGAATTTATACTTTTTACTCAATTAACTCTTAAATATAATCAATTTGGATTTGATTTCATAGTAAAATAATTTTGTTTTTCCACACAAAAGCTTCACCAAAATTCCGACATAACAATAGTAAATTTATGACACTATTATTTTTATTTTTTGGGACCGATTATGACACTATTATTTTGTTAGTCAAAGGCAAAACCATATAAAAAAATAATTCAACTTATTGGTAGTTTATAAATTTTCAGTTACTTAAAAAAAAACAAACATTTAGCACAGATCAGTTTATAAAACATTACTGTAGTCGTTATTATATCAAGTAAAATAACCGATCTGTTAACCAAAAAAAAAAAAATTATCAATAGAAAGCATGGAAGTAACTGATACTAAAAGTCAAAAAAAAAAAAAAAATTATTTGTTTTGGTTTAAAAAAATGATTTAAAAGTTATTTGTATATTATATAATTAACGAAAAGCCGTAGAGAAATATCTTTCCTTTTGTGTTCCCGGAAGTCGGCATCTCCCTCTCGAAAAACCACAGCCGACCTCGATTCCTTTCTTCCACGTTACATTTTCGATTTTTTCTTCCTTTTTATTTTGTTGCTTTTGTTTCCTTCTCTGGCAAGTCTGTCTTCTTCATTCAGGTCCCACTTCACTGTTAGCATCACAAAAGCCTATCCATCCCCTCAATTTTTAAAAACTCCACTCAATTTCCTCACACCTCAAAAATTATGTGTAATTGGATCTGATCTGATCGAATTTGATTTGAGATCCTCAATTTTTGCCTGAATTGATCTCGATGGAGAAGAATCACGAAGACGGAGTTTGCGCGGCGGAGTCTGTAGATGGAAGCGTCGACGTTTGGAGTTGTAAGAATTCAGATTCTTCCTCCGCTGATCACCTCGTCGTTATGGTCCATGGGATCTTGGGAAGGTTGTTACTTCAATTCTTGATAATCTTTTTTTCTATGTATACAAATTTGTGACTAAGGACTGTAATGTAATTTTACTTTATTATTTTTAACAGTACGGATGATTGGAAGTATGGAGCTGAGCAGTTCGTTAAAAAGATGCCAGACAAAGTCTTTGTTCACTGTAAGAACAAGAAGCTCAATCTTTTCTGATTATGGTTTGTTTTCCTTTTGTAGAAATATTATATAGTTAGTGGTCCCTTAATCTTTCAGCTACTAATTTAATTAGGTTACTAATTTTTTTTTTGGATAAATGCCAAAGTGAGAGTTTGTTGTTATATTGCTTCTAACATACATTCGCTGTTTTAAGCAGGTAGTGAGAAGAATGCGTCTGCGCTTACTCTAGATGGTGTTGATGTAATGGGTGAGCGTCTTGCATCTGAGGTAAGTAATCATCATTACTTACTCTTATCATTCATTAATAGTAGCGGAAATGTAGTTACAAAATGACACTCTTTTGCATGTGTGTCAGGTTCTTGAAATTATTAAGACGAGGCCAAATATTCGTAAAATCTCCTTTGTTGCACATTCTTTGGGTGGGCTTGCAGCAAGATATGCAATTGGGAAGCTGTACAAGTTACCTAATCAGGAAGATTCGTTAGGGGACAGTAGTGAAGGGCCTTCCCAAGGCACGATATGTGGCTTAGAGGCTATGAACTTCATCACTGTTGCTACACCACATTTGGGTTCGATGGGTAATAGACAGGTAACTTTGGTTATGTGCATTTATTGTAGTGAGTTGTGTCTGTTAAATCTTCTTTACAATTTGTTTGACTTCCTTCTACAAAAAGTTTCGTTGCATAACATGATTCTGGTGAATGCTAAACAAAAACAATATAAACATGGCTTCTTTTGATATCTTTATAAAGCTACTTTTAACCTGGCACTCTGTATACTTGCCTTCTTCAAACATGGAACTTTGCTTGTCCGATTGGATCACCATTTCTCTTATGTCCGGATTTTATTCTCACGGGATTAGAACAATTTGGTATTTGCTTCCAGGTTCCGTTTCTCTTTGGTGTTTCTTCCTTTGAGAAAGTTGCTGGTCTCATTATCCACTGGATATTTAAAAAAACGGGCCGTCACCTTTTCTTGAAAGATGAAGAAGAGGGCAAACCACCCTTGCTCCGACGCATGGTGGAAGATTCCGGTGATTGTCATTTCATGTATGCAAGTCTATGCCCCATTTGCCACAAGTTAGTTTCTCCTAACCATGTCTCGAGGTTGTACTCACTAGAATATGTTTTCCTCTATTGCAGATCTGCATTGCGTGCCTTCAAAAGGCGGGTGGTTTATTCGAATGTAGGCCATGATCGTATCCTCTCTGTGTTGCTTGTAGTAATATGCTCTTTAGCATGTGTCATTACGTTTATTTTCCTTTACTATATCTAAATAGATATCGTTGGCTGGAGGACGGCTTCTATTAGACGTGATAGTGAATTGCCTAAGGTATCTGACTCTCACTGGATTACTCCATTCGGTTCAGGATTTTGATAAGATGGCTCTCTGATAATGGAATGGTTTCTTGTTTTACCAGTGGGAAGATTCTCTGAACGAGAAGTATCCACATATTGTTTACGAAGAACTCTGCAAGTCATGTGATGCTGAGGACATACCAGAAGGCGAGAATCATTTAAGCGACATAGAAGGTCAGCTTGCACACTGCCGTTTGAGGGTTTATCAGTTTCCTTCTGTAGAAGTTATTGCTCACTGCTCCTGTTATTTCGAGTTCTGCTTTATGCTTTAGTCCTCGTTAGCTGGTAGAAGAAGCAAGTGTTAAGTACAAACAGTTGATATGTCGGTCTACGATATGTCCTTCTGCTTTCCTATTTTCAATTACAGGTAATAACGTAGTGCCTTTACGATTTTGCAGAAGAAATGATCAAAGGCCTGTCCTCTGTCTCATGGGAAAAAGTTGATGTTAGCTTTCACAGTAGCAGGCAGAGATTCGCTGCCCATAGTGTTATACAGGTATCTCACTCTCTCCCACCATCCCTCAGGTGTACTAAGATATATCATTTGTTTATTCCCCTCCTAAGGGTTTTAATTGCATCTTCTCTTGATATCTATCTTTCCGTTGTAATAAGCTGGAATGATAACATGGAGTCAATTCATTAAGATAAGACTAATTCTCCACATACCTACTTGTAAAAATATAAAATCTAAAAGCCTGTGCTTTGCCGTTTACAGGTTAAAGACGAAAGTATGCATATAGAAGGAGCAGACGTCATAGAGCATATCATCGATCATTTCCATTCCTAAGTCAGTAAAATTTTCATCACCCACGAGTCTGGGGCTCGATAACTAAAGACTCAGGTTTCTTATAGGTGAGCAACAGTTTTCCAGTTGGCCGTGTATATGTCCACCTATATGTCACATAGTTCTTAAGACTATATAATCATCTCATTTTCTCTGTGATTGCAGGTAGCAAGACGTCAATTATGACCAATTTACGTGATACATGATGTTATCGATTCAATTCAATCCAATTGTATCATGTATTCATGGATGTTATGCGATGGAAAGTATAAAATAACGTACTTAAAACGGAAGTTTTGTGCCTATATTTTCGCTCTACTTAGAAGAATTTATACTGGCTTGATCTTGTTACTTGATAATCAACATCAACAGTCGGGGTTGTGAAGCACTAAAATGCAATCAATACACTCTCATCTTCAATATCCCACTCTGGCTGTTTCCTTTGATTTAGGGACTTGGGATAATCAAGGTAATTCTATCATCTTGTACGATGTGAACATATCACGTGAAGCTCTGGTGGAGCAGGCGGCGTTATTTTTTTTGTTATCATATTGAATTCAATGTGTCTTGGGCATCTGTATCTGCAGTCAAGACATTGAAATGCTCTCCTCTACTCATTCATATTCTTATGTGAAATTCTACTTCAGCTGTTGAACAGAGAAGGAGAAGCTCAGGGATCTGAATATTGGAACTCTGTTGTTGATCGAGGACCCACTTGGTTTGATGTTGTGCTAGTTAAAAGGTTCCTAAGTAGTTTTCTTGTCTTTGTAGGAACAGTGGGTCAGTCATTATCAAAATATATGCTGCCATCTAAGTAATTACCTGCTGAGTTTTTTTTTGTTTTTGTTCTATGATGAAAGGTTGAGGCATGTGGGTGTCTTGTCATTTTAGATGATGACACAAGTGTTAGATTTGTGGCCATTGTTTTCTTGGAAGGACTATTACCATTAGTATCGTTTTGTAATAATGGATTTCCTCTTTGTTATATAAGAAAATTGTTACCCTTTTGAGCTCTTACAAGGAAGAGTATATAAAATTGCATTTAAGAAGAATGAATGAATATAGCAAAGCATTTACAATCAACCAATCTAGAAGCTAATTCACTCCATTAGGAACGTCAAATACAACCTTCAAGATCAACAAGTTCTGTCATTATCGTCTTCTTTGTGTTTTGCTTGTAGGATCCAAAGTTGCTGATGTCACATAATGTTGGAATTTTCCCAATTTTTATTCCTTCAAGGTTTACTGAACCGAGAGTTGAGAGTGTCCAAGAGATGGATAAGGAGATAACGGAGGCACAGTGAATAGTCCCATCCCTTTACCATCTACTCCATCCCAAAATCCCATCCAACTTGACGGCGTTAACGGACAAGCCTCACTTTGAGATTCCGTTTCTTCCCTTTTCACAGCTTTATGGCTGCTCAGGTTTCTCCCATGGCCTTCATCCTCCGTTACTTGTCTCTTCCTTTTAGCTTTTAAAGCCACAGTCGTGTTGTCGTTGTTGTCTCCAGAGTCCTCGTACTTGCCTGCTTCAAGTGGGAAGTTAAGAATGGCTTTGCTTCCTCGTAGTTTAAAAGCAGCCCTGTCGTAGCCTCTTGCAGCTTCCACGGCTGTGTCAAAAGTACCTAACCAGACACGAACACCTTTCTTGTTTGGGTCTCTGATCTCAGCCGCATACTTACCCCACGGTCTTCGCCTCACGCCTCTGTAATGCCTCTGATCATCCTCTTGAGCCACCGGGGCAGTAATAGGAACTGCAATGGTGGCAAGAGATGGCTTGCGTTGGCTTAGAGTGGAGGTTTTGCTCTGATGGATGCTAGAGACGAAAGTCTCTAAGGAAGGGAAATCGGTAAGGAGGTGTTGAGTTATGAGGTCTAAAGCTGATTGGTCTTGTTGTTGTTGTGAAGAAGCCATAGATGAATAGTGGAGTCTTGTCTGTTGTTTTGATTGTTTATGGGGATGTATGGTGTTTTGAGATTGGGGAGGTTATATATAAAAGAGGGAAGTGAGACTGAGAGGTTTCGTAGTTAGCTTCTTCTTGGGTTGGAGATAGGAAGGATCCTTTTCAAGTGCTTTTGACTTGTTTTGGGGTGTGACACACAAGTGGACTCTCTTAAATTATTATTTTAAGATATAAGGTGGGACTTTGTAGATTTGTCTCTTGTCATGAGGGCCCATCAATAAAGCTACTGTCTATTTCCAGGCTTCTTCTTCATATCCAAGACTCGATTTAAAAATGGTTTTTAAATAGAAAATTTGACAGAAAGAAATTGACACTTTATTTACTTTTATTTATGGGCAAAAGCTTAATTATATTATGTCTTTTTGTTAAATTGTCTGACCCTATAATCTCAACCTAAATTGGTTAATTTGAATTTTGTTTCTTTTGGCGGCTAAGCTATGAAATGTAGAGTACGTTATGTAAAGGAGCCACTTGGTTATTTTGGACAATGAAAGATTGAATTTCCTGCATGCATGTTTTTGGATACTTGTCCGACTAGTCATGGTCAAGATTTGAAAATTCCGTCTCGGGTTACCTCACCATTTAATAATGTGTCCCCTGCAAGCGTACTGCGTACACGCATAATGCTGAAAATAAATACAGACTATACAGTAAATATATACAGACTATACAGTAGGAAACCCAAGAATTTGGTAGCGTTTCACGTTTGCTTGATCATAAAACGCACACAACACGCTTACTTACTATTTCCGACGCAAGCACATCATAATTAATTAGCAAGGCTATAATGATAAATTTTTGGTTCTTTAGGTATTTAAAATCCTTGTGTTTTCCGAAATATATTTTCTTGGACTTTAATTGAGCTTTTAATCTAAAGAGTTTGAGCAAGGATATATATAGCTCTTTCACTTGGTGTTTGATATGGGGTGACATCATATACTAGCTAGCTATTCGCACGACATTCCGTGAGCAGTGCCGGAGACTCCAAGTTATTAAAGTGTACAGACTTCAGCTTAGGATCCGGATTTTATTATATATAGCACGATGGCACGATCCAACAACAGTCAAAGAATCGATTTTTGAACATTCAGGCCCTTTGCTCTTAGTGGCAACGAGCTACTACTACTCTCTGTGGGCTAGCTGTAAGTTGGATAGATTCAAAACTTGCTAATAGAGTGGAGATGAAGCCCATAACTAGCTATAATGTCCCGATCCTGTGTTCGGTTTGGTCCTATTCCACACCAACGAGGAACGAGTTCAAAACACAAAACGGCCAAAAGTACGTGTCGCGAAACAGACCCCACTCTACTCTTTTCTACACATGCAACGGCTGCATGAAAACACTACCGACACGTGAAGCGGCTTAATCAAAGGGGACCCACCAGAAATTTCTCCCCCGTCCCATTCATTCATGTATCATCATAGCTTACATCGAATATATTACTATCCCCTCTCGCTCGTCTAGTTTCTACATTTTTGTGTTGGAGAGATCATAACAAGAATCAATGGCGGACCAAACAAGAACCCATCAAGACATAATAATCCGAGACAGTAGTACCCTTGACAGAGACCACCCAAAGTCAAGGCAGATGGTGAAGTCAGCAACTGCGGTCGCAGCAGGTGGATCCCTCCTAGTCCTCTCCGGCTTAACACTCGCCGGAACAGTGATAGCACTCACGGTAGCCACTCCCCTTCTTGTTATCTTCAGCCCTGTCTTGGTCCCGGCGGTGATCACCGTCGCTCTCATCATCACCGGGTTCCTCGCCTCCGGTGGCTTTGGTATAGCCGCCATTACCGCCTTCTCTTGGCTCTACAGGTAATTTCTATGTGAAGCAAAACAAAAAATGTGACCAACGTTTTCAAACTTTACTTTGCTCAACACGCTATTTATACAAAGAGTTTGATTATTGGATAATTAATGTGGTGAACGTGTTTAGGCACGTGACGGGGTCTGGATCTGATCAGATGATAGAGAATGCTCGAATGAAGCTAGGAAGCAGAGGGTATGATACCAAGTATGGGCAGCATAACATTGGAGTCCACCACCAACAACACCAACAGCAAGCTTCTTAAAATAAAAATATCGGATAAAACGATTTCCACATCAAAATTGTCATCCATCGTTTGATCTCTTTTCCTTGTTTTCTCAATGTTTGTGTCGTAACGTGTGATAATAACACGAATGTATGCTGTCAATTGTCATCTTAGTTGGTTTTTTTTTGCCAAAACAAATGTTGTGAAAGTAATGTTTTGATCCTTCATGTTTTGTTATTTGAGTACGTACGGTGTCATACGTCAACTGTGTAGGGTCTTATTTCCCTTCAATTTGGTTATGTATATGCGACTCCTCCATATCATACTGGTAAAAACAAACCGATGAACTCTTCTAAGTAAAAAAATTAAAAAATTAATAGGATTATACAGAAGCAGAACCTGAATCATTGCATCAACTGTTAAATTAGTTTTGAGTCTTCGAGTCACTGTAAATTCATAGTAAATAAGAAAAAATACATCTAAAATATGTTCCTTAAACGTGATACTAGCTATTAGGACGACTTTTCCGTTAATGTAGTTGGTAGAGCTATGTAGATGATGTAAATCCCAAATGTTATTTTTCTTATTAAAATGGAAACAAGATCAGAATCATATTACCCTTCTATATATTCTTTTTCAAGCTAGAACCCCATAATATCATATAAGAAATGTTATCCTCCGCAATATCGATTATCACTTACACATTTTGATTTGACTTTTTGTACACCGCTCTACTAAAGGAAACTTTTAAGAAAATGAAAGTTTCAACATATCAGACAAACAGAGATCTATGGGTTCCATAGAGTTTCAGTTTGTACTCACCGACGTTGCTTATGAGCCTATGAATCACGAGGTTTGGTCAGATATGATGTCCGTTTAATATCTCTACCAATGCTATTTAAAAGCAATTGGCATCGCATGAAACGTTTTTTATCATAGATTTTTTATAGATAGGTAGCTAACTACTTGCATGATATCATGTATGGACACAACTTTGGAATCCAACAACAAACAAGCTTCTTAAAAATTAATATCAGACAAACGATTTCCACATCAAATTTTCAGTAATCTCGAGTTGCTGAGAAGTGCATATGACAGATGTTAAAATGCTGAGAAGTGCCTATTATAAAAGACAATTAATGTACCAATGAAAGCAAATGATATACTTCAGTAATCTTATTAACTTTCACCATGTTTTCGTAATCATCTGGATGCTAACAACCAGCATATTCCCTTGTGTATATAAGAAAATTGAAGAAAAAAGAAACAAATGAAAGATTGATTCCCAAAAGCGCCACAGCTCTTTCAAATCATTGCGGCTTTGTTGTCCAAGGGGGTAAAGGAGAAATTGCCGGAGAATATGGACTCTTTATCTGTGGGATTACAAAACAGAACATTATACAAAAGGCATATCTATTTCAACTGCAAATGCGGGTAACAGAATTAGTCATGCCAACTACAGCTTCTTAGAGGGTTACTATAAATCTAAAAACGATTTGTATGCTGCAATTGATAAAGATTTATAAGATAATGGAGGTTAGTATATGCACCTGTTAAAGAAAGGGAACCAACTTCTCTCCGGACATATCTTGCCATTGCCTGAAACACACAAGCAATGTCTCAAACAGTTTGGCACACAAAGCCTAAAATTGTATGTATGTGTATGCGTTTGTGAGAGAGGTAGAGAGGGGAAACTCATGCCTTTGCTGCTTTTAAATCCGCTTCATCAGGTGTTGTCGATCCATCATCAGAAAATATGTTCCTAAAATCCAATTCCATATATGGTTCAGAAACAAATCCATTATATACATTCAACCCGAGCTATTTTGCTGCGTAATCTCTACCGACTTCAATGTGAGTTCTAGAAGCTTTACCTCCATAACTTGATTTGTAGATCATTTGGTTTAGCATCTGGGAGTAGCGCTGCATCATACGCAACAACATTTCCATAAAATATTCTCTCCAGTTCCTTCATCCACGTCAACAGAAGCAAGTTAACCTGCACTTTTAAGAAAGATCAAGACCATCTTATTTTTGAAAAATCTTAAGAAAACAAGATTCATCTTGGAAACTATAGTATAGCAAAACCAAGTCTAGCACGTACCCCGGCTTTAGATACCCTGACTTCCACATTATGATTGTAGATCTCATACACATATTGACCAAGATCAACACCTTCCTTTCCCTCTGCCTTCAAGCGGCGTAAAACAAGCCACATATGAAGGACAAGCAACGAATATGTTATCTTAAATGTTTTCTCCAAGTTGAACACTGCAACAGAGACAAAACAGAAAAAGTAATAAATACATAAAAGAAAGCAAAAAAAAAAAAAACATAACTTCAGCGTCCTTATTGTGTTAGAAACCAAACAATACCATCATAAATTGCAGGTGTGTCGACTTGTGCAATGATTCGCTTGTAGATAACGTTTGCACCACGGATAGATACGCTCTGTTTGCTATAGAACAAAAGCATCTTTAGTATAAACCGACGAATCCCTTCATAGTTTGGTTCATCAATTCTGAGAGGAGAGTCTTTAGGCAGAGCCAAAGAACATGGCTTTGACCAAAACAACTTATCCAAGTTTACCTATCATCAAAACACAGAACAAACACATTTCGTCAAAGACAAGACACATAATATCCACAACCGTAGAAGAACGATCACGAATACGAATCTAAATCACAAGAAGTGTTATCTATGTACTTAAGAGAACACCAACAACAAAAGGAAGGAATCCAAATCCATCCTCGTATGTAAAGCTTACATAGATGCAACAACATTCCAAACATAGTCTAGATTCAGCTCATGCTCAGAGTGAAACTCTATTAACTTAGAAACAATCAGCATCATCAAGTAGACATTTTTATAAAAGACCCTCTTTGTGATTAGCTTCAAATCATATAATGCGAACCTGAACATCACTAGAACTCGCTGATCATAAGACTTTGAGGAACCCAGTTCTGAATACGAGATCTTTAAGTGGGTAAACGAAAAAAGTAAGGATTTTTGGATCATACCGGAGATTTGCTGGGGAAGTCCTTCTGAGACGGAGCATCATCCGCCGGAGCTACAGTGGCGTACCCATAGCGGGAGAGAAAGGAGAGACTTTTCGCGGATCCATTTGAGCTCAAAGATCGGAGCTTTGAGATTTGAGTGACAGCTCGACCAAACCTAGGCAACATTTGGACAAAAGCCCTTTACTTGATAGACGGAAGGAATTGAATTTCTAAAACCCTAAGGCCAAGTTAGAAAAACCCTCTCTCCGACTTGTGTTGTTGTTGATTTGATGATGGGATGTTACTCGTCCACGTTAGCGACTATTCAGCCAGGTATTGCTAATGCTAACTTACGCCGTTACAAGAAATGAGAATCCTTTAGCTTATGGACAAACTATATACATTTACATAATTACATTACATTTTAGATTGGAGAAGTTTGATATAATAATGATTTTATACTTGATCAGATTAAATTTTAGATTTTAGATTGTAGATCATGCGCAAAAACTACATTAGAGATGTTTGATAATAATAATGTTTTTGATAAAAAACAAAAATAATTAGAGTGACAAGTCCAAGCCAAATTTTAAATCCAGGCTTATCTTACATCAGAACTAAGGAAGGTTAAAAAGAACTTTGTGAGAAACAGGAAAACAATTTATTGAACCCTTCCCCATAGGCCTGTGGAGGAAAAAAAAAAAAGGTATGTTATGAGAGATGGGATCTGGTGTTTAGATTGGAGGAGAAGTTTTTGAAGTAGAAAGAGAAGCTGCGCTAGTTGAAAGAGAAATAACAAAACGTATCATTGAGCAGTCGCTACCAAGAAAGCAAAAACACTTTATCTCAAAAATAACTTGTCAAGATGGTGTGGTGGTTACTAAGCCTGACGACATAAAAGCAGAGGCTGAACGGTTCTTTAGAGAGCTTTTGCAACACACGCCTGTGGGTTACATCAGTATGCCAGTGGAGAATTTAGAAGACTTATTGTCTTATCGATGTTCGTCGGAGGAGAATGCCAGGCTACTGAAAGACATCTCAGCTATGGAAATTAAGAAAGTTTTGTTCTCAATGCCAAATGACAAGTCTCCGAGGCCAGACGGATACACATTATAATTTTGTAAGCCGACATGGATACTATAGGCTCAGAGTTCATCACTGCAGTCTAATCATTATTTGCAAAAGGTTTTTTTTACCTATGGGAGTAAATTATATCATTCTTACACTTATTCAGAAGAAAACTGATACGAAAGAGATGAAGGATTACAGGCCAATCTCTTGTTTAAATTTGATATACAAAATTATATCAAAGATTCTCGCTAATAAGCTTAAAGAGGTCCTACCTAAATTCATAGGAGCAGTAAAAAAAAAAAAAAAATTCATAGGAGCAAACCAATCAGCATTCGTCCAGGACATGCTTTTGATCGAAAACGTTCTGCTAGCAACATAACTAGTCAAGGATTACCACAAGAATTTAGTCTCTTCTAGATGTGCAATTGAACTTGACATTTCTAAGGTTTTTTTTTACTTTGTTCAATGGTACTTTCTCATGAATGTTTTAACGGCTCTGAACTTTCCGCCAATGTTCATACACTAGATCTCCTTGTGCATCTTAACAGCCTATTTCTCAGTACAAATAAATGGTGAACTCGCAGGATACTTTTAGAGTAGTAGTGGTCTTCGCCAAGGATATTCTCTATCTCCGTATCTATTTGTTATCTGCATGGATGTTTTGTCAAAACTTATAGACAAAGCAGCGAGGGAAATTAAATTTGGTTTCCATCAACAATGCAAAAGTGTATGCCTAACTCACCTTAGTTTTGCTGATAATCTAACAGTCTTCAATGATGAAAAAGTTAGATCAATGTAGGAAATTATAAAGTATTTGATGTATTCGCAAGTATAACGGGACTGAGAATCAATGCAGCGAAGTTTACAATGTACAGTAAAAACTTTATAAATTAATATTCGATCAATTAATAATTATTATAAATTAATAATTTTTTTGATTTTAAGCCAGACCAATGTAAAAATTAACAAAATTCAATAAAATAATAAGATAATAATTTTTTTGAAATCTTTATGTGTATATATATGATTCCAACAATAATATAAATTAAAATTAGGTTTATGCATATATAATTAAGATAATATACTAAAATATGAGTATAATGTTTTATTATTTTACTTTAAATTAACATATTTTTCTATTTTATTTATATTTTACTTTTTGTCAACTCTTTAATTTTATTATTGTGTCGAATTTTTTTTACTAATGTTTATCTTTTATATTTAAATCCAGAATTTATAAAGAGATTTAGGCATGATAATTAATTTTAGATTTTAAATACTTACAAATGTATTTTAATATCATTTTTAATTTCATCTTCATCATTTCAGGCTGTAATTATTATTTCTTATACATTTTGACTTATGAACATATATTATTTTTATATGAATATTCAATTAAAATATATTTTAGTTTGATAAGTAATTTTTCTTTTATAACTTTAAATTTTTTATATCACTTTTATTATTATATTCATTTAAATTTTTATAATAATATTATTTAAAAAATATTAAATATTATTGACTAAATATATTTTTTTCTATAAATTAATAGCTGTATAAATTAATAAATTTTAAAAAATTTAATATTATTAATTTATAGAGGTTTTACTATATTTAGGAGTTTCTGACCAGGTTAAGTAGGATTTGGAAAGAAGATTCATGTTTTACACATGCCAGCTACTGAGTGGTTAGAGCTGTCAATTGGGCATGTCCAAGTCCAAATGGGCCCGTCCAGGTGGACAAATTTTTAATTTGGATATAAATGGACAAAGCCCATTTGGATTTGGGCCTAAATACGACCATGCCTAATTTGGACCATGTCCAACTAGGCTGTTCATGGGTATAAGAAGACTAATTTTAAAATATAACTTGTAATCCTATTTTTTTTTAAGTCTGTAATATCATGAGTTTTCATAAACCAAAATGTCAAAACATAAAGAGAGATTGTGTTTAACATAAATACTAATTAGTAGATATATGACATTACATAATCAAAGATTCAAAGATAACATGATACTCTAAAGTCTAAAACGAGTGCTCCAATTCCAAAGAAGTGTTCATTAACCTGCAAAATCAAGAAGAGTAATAAGACAATCAACACAAACAGAGCTTCCCAACACAATCAACCCACCAAAACTACTTTCCACTAAAGTACCAACACACAACCTACACTCGTACAAACCAAAATGGGCCAAATACGATAATGGACAAATTATCATATATCGATTACGTAATGTTTGTTCAAAAATAAAGAACTTGAACAAACATTACGTAATACGTAATCAAGAACTTGAACAACATAGTCTATGTGACAGACTATCCAGTGGTTTCAAGTACAAGCAATACAACACACAACCTACATACAAGTTCCATTCAACGACTTAAAAAAGCTTATTCTTATTAGAAAGCTGAGTACCTTCTATGTTGTTCGGATCTTCTTTCTTCCATTTTCACTATCATCTTCTTCTTCTTCTTCACATGGCTCAAACTCGGATTCATCTATCATCAAAACATCAACAACTTCATATGGTCAATGCAAATGAAAAACTACTCTAAAATAAAACAACAAAAGACGATTGATGTGAACTTACTGATTTCTTCAAAGCCACGGAACCAGTTTCTAGCACAAATCAGAGCTTGGACATTTGATGGAAGAAGCCGACTCTNTTCCTTATGTTGCAGATACAGATTTGAGGACAAATCCTTTTCAAGAGGGAGGGGATGATATGATCATGGACAGCACCATAGTTGAGGAACCAGAAGAAGAACCAGAGCCAGAGGGAAGGATGACTCGCTCCAAAACAAAGGCAATGTCTAAAGAGCTCAAGGGTCACACGGCTGTTAAAGAACCAGAGCAGGAGGGGAGAGTCACTCGTTCCAGAGCTAAGGAGCTAGCTAAGGAAGCTCAT
>OVBI01002350.1:0-21153 GCA_900406495.1 Sisymbrium altissimum | reverse complement strand
AGTAGTATTTATAAATGATTACGACTATGTTTGTGTCTTCAAAGAGTTATCAACATTGTCTTCTTGGTTTACATTAATGGTAATATAATAAAAACGGTCAAAGTATGGGTTATGAAATATAATTAAAGATCTGAAATCTAACCTTACGTTTTCTGAAAGATTAGTTGTCATTTCGTGGCATGGAGTACTTTAGAAAAAAAAAAAGAAATCATATGTTTTTGGGAAAAATATCGTTAAAATACGAATTTTCAAATTTAAACTATTTAAAGCATAAATTAAATTTGTATGTGGACCATTTTAATCATCAATTTTTGTTGACTGTTTTTTTTTTAAATCAGAAACTTTCATTGACCTAGTTAAAATGAACATGATGTTAAATCATTTGACGGAACAATTAAACGGTGTTAATCTCTCGTTAGTACCCTCTCTCAAATCTCAATAACAAAACGAGTCATATGAATTTCAGAAAAATATCATAAAAACATAAATTTTTAAATTTAGGTTATTCAAAACATAAACTTTAAATGTAAGTTTTTTTTAAGCATCGATGTTTTTGTTGACTGTTTTTTATAATCATTACATTTAGTTGACATGACCAAAATGAACATAGTTATGTTTTCATTTTCTAATGTGTACTTTCAGGTTGATCATGATAATGATTCTGAGAATCTCCCTCTAATTAGGTTCATTTAATTGTGGGAAGACTCTTATTGCCACGTTTTCTCAACGAAAGAACACTGACTTTGTACAAGAGGCTGAGGAAAGAAAAACCATTGTTAAGTTTTGATGTTATCATTATCTCTCTACGAACTAAAATAGCATATGGTAACTCCATGGTTAGTGATGATAATTGGGTTGAAATCATGAACAATAAAAGGACAAGCTCTTACTTATGAGCTAAAAAAGCTAAAGACCAAACGGTACAAGAATTCATCAAAATAACTAAAGATTATTTTATAGCTATTAAACACAATCTCTTGGTAAAACTGATTGGACAATCAATGGCGACAGATGAATTCTGTTGCCTCAGCTCCAACGGTATTTTGAATCTGTAGCCAATTTGTGCCAATTAGCAACAGATTGGCAAGAATAAATTTTGTAGTTAATAGCAATGACATATTTACAACTAATTCTATTTCTTATTAGTGACGACTTTAGCAACTAATTTTATGTGGCTATATGGCTACAACATTTAGCAACAACAATATGTATAACTAATATAATAATTTTTCTAGAGAATAATTGGTTTCCAATTTATAAATTAAACTATATAAATTATTTTTAAATTAATAAACATATAGAATAGATTATGAAAAGAAATTCTAAATCCTCAAACATAACAGAAATTGTTAGGTCAATATAGTTGCCATACAAAATTTTAAACCATACAAATAATAACAAATATACAATGTAAATTTAAAGAAAAACAAAAGATCTCATAAAGCATCAAATCGAGATATGTTATGCATGCACTTATGTTGACAGAGAGCTTAAAATCATCGGATCTATTATTCTTCAGTCTTCTTGTAGTCCCTCCACACTTCATCTCTTAGTTTGGTTGCATATCAATTCACCCAATGGCGGACCTACATAGGTAGTATGGGACAAGTTCCCTCGGTTAATTACTGAATATTTGTTTTTAACTTCAAAAAATACCAAGTAAATTCAGTAGTTAAACTGGTAGTCTCTCTTTGTGCCCCCGTCAACGTGAGTTCGAACAAAGCTGTGCCTCTATTTCATTTTTCTCTTCTATTTCAATTTCGTTCTTTTCTTTTTCTATATATTTATTACGAATATAATTTCTTTAATGACCTGATCTTTTCATTCTCTATATATTTATTTTTGATACAATTTCTTTATATGACATAGGTTCTAAGTTATATTCCAAAAATAGAATTGATGTCATTTTTTTCTTATCTTGCTTTTATCATCTTTTCATATATTTTTAAATAATAATTTAATGATAAGATATAAAAATAACCAATTCAGACTATTTTAGATAATAAATTTACTAAAACATATTAGTAAACTATTATAGAGTGATGAATAATACTATAGTATCACTTGATATTCAAAAATCAAATATAATATTACAAAGAAAATTAGTAATGTATAATATAAAAATTAAAATATAAAATATAAAAAGTGATTAAATAATAAAGCTCCCGATTAAAAAGTTTTCTAGATCCGTCCCTGAGTACACCTACAGCCAAACAAACGGAT
The DNA here is from genome assembly GCA_900406495.1 of Sisymbrium altissimum. Lineage (NCBI taxonomy): Eukaryota > Viridiplantae > Streptophyta > Magnoliopsida > Brassicales > Brassicaceae > Sisymbrium > Sisymbrium altissimum. Next base: position 18,930 of record OVBI01002350.1, on the reverse strand, counting down.
ATATGTGTAAGAATACCAAAATACCGTTGCTTACACGACCTGGATTTTGCGTTAAGGCAAGTGGTGCATTTGGAGCAGAATCTATCCACATCTCTCTTTTGGTGCGGCCAGAAGAAATGCTCGGCCAGGATGCTCTTCGTCTTGTCCATTCCAAAGTGACCCATCAACCCTCCTCCGTGGGCTTCGGTCATGATCAGTTCCCGCATGGAGCTTTTGGGAATGCACAACTTCTTGTCTTTAAGCAAGAATCCTTCATGTTTGTAGTACGGTCCAATGGCTCCTCGGTCACATTGTTGGAAGATTACTCCAAGCTCCGGGTCGTCCGAGTATAATTCCTTTAGGTGATTGAAACCCATGATGCGTGCCTCCATGGTTGAGATCAATGCATAGCGTCTGGATAGGGCGTCAGCTACGGTGCTTTCAGCGCCTTTCTTGAACTTGATGATGTAAGGAAATGCCTCCACAAACTCTAACCACCGGGCATAACGTTTCTTCAAGGTGTTCTGGCCTCGGAGGTATTTGAGGGTTTCATGGTCGGTGTGGATGACAAACTCCTTGCTGAAGAGGTAGTGTTGCCACGTCTCTAAAGATCTCACCAAGGCGTACAGCTCCTTGTCATAAGTGGGATAGTTGAGTGTAGCCCCACTTAGTTTCTCACTGAAGTAAGCCACCGGTTTTCCTCCTTACCTCAAGACTGCTCCAATTCCTGTACATGAAGCATCACATTCAATTTCAAATGTTTTATTGAAATCAGGTAAGGCTAGAACCGGTGCATTGTCAGGCTGTCTTTCAGCTTCTGGAATGCGGCTTCTTGTGCTGGCCCCCAGGTGAAGGCAATGTTCTTCTTGATCACGGACGTCAGTGGTGCTACTATGGTGCTGAAGTCCTTAACGAACCGCCGGTAAAAACTGGCTAGGCCGTGGAAGCTCCGGACGTGTCCGATAGTTGCTGGCATTGGCCATTCTTGAATTTCCCTGATCTTCTCCTCGTCCACCTTGAGTCCCTGTGAACTAACGACAAAGCCTAGGAAGACTACTTGATCAGTGCAGAAGGTACATTTTTCAAGGTTGGCATAGAGGTGCTCTTGCCTAAGCGTATTTAAAACCATTTCAAGATGTTTCAGATGATCATCAAGGCATAAGCTATAAATCAGGATGTCATCGAAATATACCACCACGAACTTACTGATGTACGCCCTTAAGACATGGTTCATCAGTCTCATAAAGGTGCTCGGGGCATTGGTCAGACCGAATGGCATGACAAGCCACTCATACAAGCCTCTTTTGGTCTTGAAGGCTGTTTTCCACTCGTCCCCTTCCTTCATCCGGACTTGATGGTATCCACTCCTCAGGTCAATCTTGGAAAAGATGGTTGCATGTCATCAAGCCTGGGTATTGGGTACCGGTACTTGACGGTAATATTGTTTATGGCCCTACGATCAACACACATACGCCAAGAGCCATCCTTTTTAGGAAGTAATAAAATAGGTACCGCGCATGGACTAAGGCTTTCGCGGATGTAGCCTTTGGACATGAAGTCCTGGACTTGGCATTCCAGCTCCTGAGCTTCTTACGGGTTGACTCTGTAGGCTGGTCGGTTGGGTAGGGGTTCTCCTGGGATGAGGTCAATTTGGTGCTCAATCCCTCGGATGGGTGGCAGTCCGGCTGGGATCTCCTTGGGGAAAACGTCCTTGCATGACTCTATGAGGTGTTGAATTTCCTTAGGAATTTCTTTCTCCTCTGTACCTGAAAACAAACTTTCTCTGAAGATCATGAGTAGCACCTACTCTTTGTGTTCAAGAGATTTTAATACACGGATAGGTGAAATATATAAGTTTGTTTTACTTGCCTTTGAACCCTTGTCCAATACCTTTTGCATTTCATGGATGTCCTGTGGTGTGAGTGGTGCAAGGCTGTACTTTTTGTTCTGATGAATGAAGGTGTAATAGTTCGTCTGTCCACTGTTAATGGTGTCCTTGTCGAATTGCCATGGCTGTCCTAACAGGAGGTGGCCTGCTTTCATCGGGACCACATCACATAGAACTTGGTCCTCGTACTTGCATATGCTGAAAATCACAGTTACTTGCTCCCTAATCTTAAGTTGAGTCTCATCCTTCAACCATCTGAGGTGGTACGGACGTGGGTGTTTGGTCTTCTTAAGCCCTAACTTATCAACCAAAAAGGTGCTAGCCACGTTAGTGCAAGAATCACCATCAATGATCACACTACATACCTTGGATCTCTGAGCTGTGTTTAATCGACAGAGGGTCATTCTTAGGGGTCTGATAAGGAGGTGATGCATTGTATGGTGCACCGAGTGTGGAATATGTTTTCTCTTTGGACCGTCTCGGGATCATACAAGGCACTGAGAACTCTTCTGATCACGAGCATCTCTCCCACCTATGGATAATCGATGACTTCTTCTTCAGAATCTGTTGGATCAGCTTCATCGTGGGATTCATACTCACCGTCGTCTATGAGGATCATTACTCGTTGGTTAGGACACTCACAAGCATAGTGACCTTTGCCCTGACATTTGAAGCATGTAACATCTCTGGCCCATGGGGTTTGGGCTTGACTGGCTCCGGCCTTGACTGGCTCCGGCCTTGTCGCTGCAGTTGAACTCAGGTTTCTTTTTGGGGGCTGATTCTATCGCTTTGCCCTTGTCAAAGTTTCGAGCCGGTGGTGCCACGTTGGTTTGAAACGGTTAAGGAAAGAGTTCTTCTTCTTAATATGTTGCTCGGATTGCACGGTAAGATTGAGGAGTTCATCCAAATCACCGAAGGGCTGGCGCTCGACCTTTCGGGCACTACGACCTTGCAGTCCATCCGAAAATTGGGCAATGAGGGTCTCTTGTGAATCGGAGACTTCTAACCGGTTCTTGAGGATTTCAAATTCCTCAAAGTATTCTTCGACCGTTTTGGTTCCTTGAGAGAGCTTTCGGAACTTTTTCTGTAGGTCACGGTGGTAGTAGGCCGGCACGTACCGCTTCCAGAGATGAAAGCTCATGTCTTCCCACGAGAGGATTTGGGGAAGCCTGCACCTTCTTCGGTCGGCTACATCTCTGTCCCATCATGCCAGAACATTGTTCGTGAGCTGAGCAGCTGCTAAGGACATCTTTTGTTGCTCCGAGTAATCGTAGTAGTCGAAGATGTAATTCATCCTCCTTTCCCAATCGAGGTAAGCCTCAGGGTTGATTATACCCGAAAATGTGGGTGGTGTAAGTTTCAGATCCTTGCCACCGTGTCACTGGTCATCGTCATCGTATCTCCGGGGTCATTGTCGATCTTGGCGAGGTTAGCCGCGGGGTCGTGCATTATCGTGTTCGTGACGTCTACCGCGTCCCCGATCGTGGTCAGGATCATCGTGTTCGTCTTGATGGTCTGCGGGACCATCGTTTCCGCGTATCCGGCAAGCCCGGCTGTCATCGTCTGAGTAGTCGGCCTTGTCGTTGTGCCGATTCTCAACCTGGACGATACGGTTGGTCAGCCCTTTGATGGCTGCCATGATCTGGGCGAACTGGTCGCGTGCGTTGGTGTCGTTCATATTATCGCCTGATATGGATATAAAATTTATGTGAGTTAAATATAATGGATCAAAGAATATGCGAATGAAATTTAAATAACTGATGTTTGAAATTTAGACGTGATTGACAGAATAATTTTGACTAAATGAAAAGGCTGAATTAATGGACTAATGAAGGTTGAATGCACGCATGTTCTAATTAAGCAAACTAGATGATGATTTTTTTTTTTTTGTCACGCATCGAAAGAACAAGCGCAGAAAATATCGAAATGATCTAAGAGAAGGAGTTTATCGGATTGTGATCGGAGAAGATTAGTGTGCAGTGGTTGGTATGTTCTGGTCCGATGAAGATTGAATCCTGAAGCAAAAGAAAATTAACAAAGTATTAATGTTATTTTTTTTATATAAGTATGAAACGAAAAGAAGAATCGGAAAAGAAAACACATAAGAAGGAGCTTTTGAAGCTCTGATACCATATAATACAAACTCCAGAACAGAGGTTTTTTGTGGGTGATGGAAACTATCGTCGACTGTACGGCTCCTATGAGTAGTTTGGTCGGATGATCGGTAAAGAAGGACGAAGTGGTCGATGGGATCAGACGGCTGGCCGTACGGCTCTTTCCGGTTGATCAGTCGATGGTCGACGAATACACGAAGGATGGAACGATGGTCGCCACACGGTCCGATGAAAATGAATCGTGATAAGACAAGTGAGAAATCCCGGATTTCTCTAAGACACAAAGTGCTTGTTTTCTTTAGAAGAAAGTTCAGATTTTATTATCAAAGTTGTGTCCAAAGTACAATGCTGCAGGGTGACTTATATACTGTCCATCAGCTGTGCCCTTCATGGGGTCTTTGAAGCAGAATACAAAATATCTAAGTAATAATGCGTGGCTAACATTGTGCCTTACTCTACGATAGTTTAAATGACAACGGCTAACAAATGCCTTAGAAAAATAAAAGGAAATGGAATGGTGTGAAATATCAGTTGGTCAAATAATTCACAAGGGAAGAAATTACCTGACTTACCGTGGCGTGATGGTCGGAAGATGGACTTAGGCTGAGGTGGGACATGGCATGGTATCTTGTAACTATGCACCGAAGCTTCCGAGTGATTTTCAAGATAACTTGCAGGAATTTTCTGATGTTTTTCCTGAAGAAAATCCAAATGGATTACCACCAATTAGGGAAACGGAACATCAGATCGATTTTGTTCCTGGGGCGTCTTTTCCAAACTGCCATGCATACATACAGAACTAACCCAGTTAAAACCAAAGAACTTCTGAAGCAGACTGGGGATCTTCTGGACAAAAGGCTACATTCGGGAAAGCCTTAGTCCTTGCGCTGTACCTGCACTTCTCATTCCAAAAAAGATGGTACCTGGCATATGTGCATGGACTGCCGTGCTATCAATAACATCACTGTAAAGTATAGGCACCCCATTCATAGGTTTGATGACATGTTAGACGAGTTGCATGGTTCAGTCATTTTCTCTAAAATTGATTTGAAAATTTGTTACCATCAAATTCTCATGAGAGAGGGGGACGAATGGAAAACAACTTTTAAGACAAAACTAGAATTGTATGAATAGCTTGTTATGCCTTTTGGTTTCTAACAAATGCACCTAGTACTTTTATGCGTCTTATGAATCATGTTTTAAGGTCATTCATTGGACACTTTGTTATTGTGTACTTTGATGATATTCTTGTCTATAGCAAAACCCGAGAGGAACATGAACAACATTTGAGATCTGTATTAGAAGTTTTGAGGAAAGAAAGATTGTTTGCCAAATTTAAGAAATGCTCTTTTGGAACAGATCACATGGTTTTCTTATGTTTTGTTGTAGGTGCCGAGGGAGTTCGCATGGATGATGAAAAGATCAAGAAAATCCGAGATTGACCAAGTCCTACGACCATTGGTGAGGTCAGAAGCTTTCATGGGCTAGCTAGATTTTATTAGAGGTTTGTGCAGAATTTCAGCACAATAGCAGCCCCTCTCACGGAGGTGACTAAGAAGAGCATTGGATTCAAATGGGAACAAGCTCAAGAGGAAGCTTTTCAAACACTAAATGGGAAGTTGATTCAAGCTCCTTTACTTTCTCTTCCTGATTTCTCTAAAACGTTTGAAATATAATGTCATGCCTCATTTGTTGGTAGTGGTGCTTTTTTGATGCAGGAAAAGAGATCCATTGCCTACTTTAGTGAGAAGCTTGGTGGAGCCACTCTTAACTACCCTACATATGACAAAGAACTCTACGATTTGGTGAGAGCCCTCCAAACATGGCAGCATTACCTCTGGCCGAAAGAGTTTGTGATCCACGCGGATTATCAGTCGCTAAGACATCTTAAGGGTCAGCAAAAGCTAAACAAGAGGCATGCCCGCTGGGTAGAATTCATTGAATCGTTTCTTACGTCATAAAATACAAGTAAGGTAAGGAAAATGTGGTCGTTGATGCTTTGTCCCAAAGGTATGTCCTTCTTTCAGCTTTGGAAACCAAGTTCCTAGGATTTGAGTTTGTTAAAAATTTGTATGCAACTGACCCGGATTTTAAAGAAGTATTTAGGAAAAGTTCTAAGGTTACTTGTGGAAAATATTATCAAGTGTCTAGTTTCTTGTTCTTTGTGTTCCCCAATGTTCTTTGAGGGAGTTATTCGTCAGGGAAGCACATAAAGGAGGGTTTATGGGATACTTTGGAATCAAGAAAACTCACAAGGGTTTTTCAAACACTTCTATTGGCCGAGCTTAATGAAAGATGTGGAAAGGATTTGTAATCGGTGCGTGGTGTGCAAGGAATCCAAAACAAAAACCCAAAGCCAAGATTTGTATTCTGCAACTCCTGTTCCTGCTCATCCGTCGGTTGATATCTCCAAGGATTTTGTTTTAGGTCTACCTAGAACTAAAGCCGGTAGGGATTCAATTTTTGTAGTTGTGGATATGTTCTCGAAAATGGCACACTTCATCCCTTGTCATAAATCTGATGATGCAATTCATGTGGCCGATTTGTTCTTTAGGGACATTGTTAGATTGCATGATATGCCTAGGACCATTGTGTCTGATAGGGATGTTAAATTCCTTAGCTATTTCTGGAAAACTTTGTGGTCCAAGCTAGGACCTAAACTTCTATTTTCAACCACTTGCCATCCGCAAACTGTTGGACAAACCAAAGTAGAGAACTGGATCCTGTCAGCCTTGATTAGGTCCTTAGTTAAGAAAAACCTTAGAACTTGGGAAGATTGTCTACCGCATCTAGAATTTGCTTATAACCATTCAAAACATTCGGCAACCAAGTTCTCACTTTTTTAAATTGTTTATGGTTTTAATTCCATGTCTCTACTTGATCTTATTCCTTTACCTGTGAGTAAAAGAATTAGTACAGATGGCAAAAGAAGGCAGAGTTCATTAAAAGGCTGCAAGAGAAAGTTCGTACCAATATTGAGACCAAAACAAGGATTTATGAAAAGAAGGCCAATCGAAAAAAAAAATAAGAGGAACTTCTAGGAAAGAGATATCGTGTGGGTGCACTTGAGGAAGGAACGACTTCCGGAAGAAAGGAAGTCAAAATTGATGCTGCGGATCAATGGTCCATTTCGAATCACCCGGAAATTTGGCAACAATGCATACAAACTTGATCTACAATGTAAGTATGATGTCTCTACTAATTTTAATGTCTCTGATCTCTCTTCTTTTGTGGCAGATGTTCCAGATTTGTGGACAAATCTTTTTCAAGAGGAGAGGAAAGATGCACCGCATGACACTGCATCAGGACAGCATGGAGGCATGGTCCCGGTTGGTACGGATCGTGAGGAACAGCTCGAACCAGAGTAGATTGGCCGAGTCAGAGATGGAGGTTATCGGGCTAAAACATAAGTCTCGAGATAGAATCAAGATTGCCCCAGCCAAGCAGTATGTGCATCGACACATCGCGTCACCCGATTGTGTCGTTTATCGTATCACCCCTCGGGCGTCCGGGACTGAGCTCAGATTGGACCCACGACCGAATGATCGAATTGATCGAGCGAGTGAGGTTCTTTCCCGACCAGCTCGTCAACAGAAGACGATCGATCGAGCCAGAATTGCCTTGGTTCGAGAAGAATCTGAAAATTACCGAGAGTTCTCACTTTTGGCCCGTACCGCATGTACTGATGATTGGGACGCGAACTTGGAATCGAGATTCGAGTCTTTCCTAGAGTTTTCCCCTGGACCAATTTCTAAGGAAAGAATTCTAAGGCTTTCTGAAGACTTGCCTCGAGCCAAAACCTACATTTCTCGATTGGTTCACCCGATGGTCCGTGACACTCATGTTTTTCTTGTCCGCGTCTCAACCAAACATCGATGGATGAATTTTGACGGTAGCCGAATGGTCACTTGGACCAAACCGCGTGGAATGAAGAGTTTCTTTGACTTTTTCATTCGCGAATATTTTCTTTTATTTTTTCGAAGTGTTTTTCAGCCTTTTCTTCTTCTACATGTATGCGAGAAAACACTTGTGAAAAATAACCTTTGGTTTTATTTTGATTTGAGAATTTTCTCTCGTTATTCTTTGATCAAGAACTTCTTCTGTCACTTGGTGCGTAATATCCAAGTAACAACCTCCCCTTAGCTGATCTAGTGCATCATATCTAAAAGCTTAGGGGAGTGGAAATATCAGTGGTCTTCCGCCTCCACTGTGCGACCCTTCATTCCACCTCAAAGCTACCTTGTTGCTCCCTGCTTCTTGGCTATATTCCTATCCAATCATACCGACTGATTGATCCTCATTTCAGGATGTATCAAGTGTGCTTTGGAGTGTTACAGCTGGGTTTTTGATAGGTTAGCGTTTTCGGACAGTATTTCCTTGCTAAGCTATGCGTTCTCTGGTTCTAGGGGTTACAAAATTCTGATTTACCTCCCCGTTTTTTTACTCTTGAAATACTTTATAATCTCATCTAGTGGTGTTCTAGACCGCGTTTTTGAGATGTTCAAGACCAGTGTGCCATAGTCGGCGCTTACTGGGTTGACGAGTTTGCAATGAGGCTGAGAGCATGTGAGTCTTTCTGTGCTGGCATGCCCATATCAAAGTCAAACCTAAGAACATCGTACAGGATATACCTCTAAGATGTTATCACTAGGATATACTTGTACTTTATTTATATAGCGCACTGTTTTTATGTCCGTGCACGGACGTCCATGAACCTTTCCTCCGTATAGAAGTTTGGGCTGCATTTTATTGGAGACGGGTTTCGTCCATTGGGGCCAGCAATGGTTGAGGGTGAATTTTTCAAAACTGGTTTCTTTTTACTTTGAAGGTTGTTGAGATGTGTTGAGATGTGTTGAGCTGTGTATATCGAGAATGTTGTTGATGATTTAGAAAAAACGCCTAGTTTGATACGCTCTTGTTAGTTGTCGAGAATGGACCCGAAAGTTTGTAACACTTGACTTAACTGATCGTTTCTCGTAACCAAGACTTCGGTAATCCTCTTTCACTAGGAGTTCATAACTTGTGTTAAAGTTTGGAATTTCTCTGAAAACCGAGAACCTCTTTAGAATCTTTAGATCCTTCTAAGTTCAGAATTGTATTCAAAATTCATATATTTTTCGTGTCTTCGGAACTCTTTTCGCTTAGAATTCAGACCTCATTGATTCCTTAGGATTTAAATGTCAGAGTTTTCGATTTTTTGAATTTTAAAAACTTTCTTGTGATAGTGTGGGTAACGATGAGTGTGTACACCCTCCCACTCCCCCCCTTTTTTGTATTGCGGGGGGACACATGTACCTTTCCAAATATTGGTTGCATATGTATCACTCATGTTCCTTTCATGTCCAATGGTTTTGGTCCTAGCTCGAAGTCGCCGTTTGGTAACATCCCTGCATTTGAAAATTACAAAATTGCCCTGGGCTGGATGGGGATTAAGTCATCATCCCTGGGCTACATATTGCTCAGATGCATCTTCCAATGCTTTGGACGTTCCAGCTTTCTGTCCTTCTTGAGATGTCTCCTTTTCGGAAGATTCCTTTGGAGGCTCTTTTTCGTCCGTAGGGGTCTGCTTTGTGTTATTGGATTTCCTCCGTTTAGTTGTTACCTCGTCGTTGATTTTTAGTTTTCGGAGTTTATGTTCCGCTAGGAAGCAAACTCGGGATTTCTTTTGATTCCCCCAAACGGTCTTTATGCTGGAATTACTCGGGAACTTCAGACAAAGATGATAGGTTGGGAGGATAGCTCGCATCAAATTTATCCAAGGTATCCCCATGATGACGTTGTAGATGACTGGATGGTCAGCCACCATGAAGTTGACGACCTTGGTCACTCCTCCTGCCTAGACAGGGAATCGGATGTTTCCCAAAGTCATCGTGGTTTCTCCCGTAAATCCTATCAAAGGTTTCAGTATAGGCTCGATTATGGAAAAATCGATGTCCATTCTTTGGAGGGTTTCTCGGAAGACGACATCGACTGAACTCCCTGTTTCGATCAGGATCCTTGCAATGTTGATGTCACTTACAACGAGTTGGATCACAAGTGGATTGTTTTGTGGGTGCTAGATCTCTGTTGTGTTTTCTTCCTCGAAAGTGATTTGGAAGTTCTCGCATGGTGTTGGTTGTAGCCATTTTGTGCTGGTATCTGCCTGTCTTTGGTATGCCTTGATGGAAAGGATGGTGTCTTGGTAGTAATGGGATCCACCTATGATCATGTAGATCTTCCTTCGGTTATTCGCCCCATCTGACTCTTATTCTTCCTTCCGCGTTTTGGAGTCTCCAGGTGAGGCACTTTTGGAGTCTGACTGGGTTGTTCTTCGGCAGTTTCTTCCTCTTCTACCTCCTCGTGAGCTTCCATCACCAGATTTTTTTCTACATCAGCGAGCTCCCCAGCTAGGAGTTTGGCGGTTAGTTTAGTTTCCAGTGTTCGAAAATTCAAAGTCAAATGGCTGTGGGTTTGATAGTAATCGCAGAAAGCCTTTTTGTCCTAAGTTGGGCTATTTTGGGTCCAAGTGTTCCATGGATTTCTACCTCGTCCTGCACCTCCTTGAGGTTTCGGTGATCCGCCTTGGGATGGTCTTGCTCCCACTAGGTAGTTATGCGCTCCACCCTTTGTTTCGAAGTTCACGTGTGTGTGTGTTGTGCCTTTTTGCCTGAGGAGATACGAGGAGCTGGTGGTGTGTTTCAGGTTGTTAGCTTTATTCTAAGTTTCTGAGTGTTTGTCCTCACGTCTTCTTCCAGCTCGATGAAGCCTGATGCTTAATGGAGAACATCCTGGATAGTCGGTGGGGTATTGAGTGCCATCTCCTCTCGGAAACATGACTCGTACCAGAGCGACATTTTCAGTGCCTCGAGTGCAGCTCTGTTGTTAACTCCGTCTATTCTTGAAACGACTGCTATAAATCGCTTCATGAAGTGTTTGAGGGATTCGTTATGTCCTTGAGATATCGTCCATAGATCAGCATCGGACGTCTCCTCATTCATATATACATTGAGTACTGTTTGAGGAATGCCACAAAAAGCTGTGCAAAGCTATCTACAGAGTTTCTTTCGAGTTTTGAAAACCAATCACGGGCGGTACCTTTAGGTTTTCAACGAACAGGAGGCAAAATCCTGCGTTTTCCTCCTCTTTTTTGAACCTCGCACGACCAATAGAAATCCTAAAGGATGTTAGGTGGGCTTTCAGATCGGTACTCCCGTTGTAAAGTCGAATTTTCACCTTCCCTGGGTCTGAGAGTTTCGATTAGGTGATGCGGTTGGTGAACGGCGTCTCACGATCAATTTCTAGAGCAGCGCTCATGGCTCGATAGACTTGAGTTTTTACCTTCCTCATCTCATAGGCTGTTCGATCGAGTTACTTTCGTAACTCGTCGATTTCGCTATTCCTGATTGCTTTTTGGAGATCGTTTTCTTGAGTTCTCTGAGCCACTTCCTCTAGTTCTCGTAGGAGAGCAAATTCTTCTTCCATTAAGCCATCTTCATGATCCGATTGGTTTCCTTCGTCCTCGGGCTAAACACTTTTAGATTGATATTCGGAGGAAGGGTTTCCCTCAGCGTGTAAGCTATGGCTAATGGTGCTTGTCGAAGTTGAGTTCCTAGATCATCAAATCGGGGATGGACTCGTGGGGTTGATCCTGCGCGCCGACGGAATTTTTTCCGTGTTGCATCGTGGATCACGCCTCAAATATCCTTGACCTACCGGGGTTGGAAAGTCGAGACGCCTTCCTCGAAAGGGATTTGGCTATTGACTCAGCTTCCTTGCGGAGGTTTTCCATCTGTTGAGTCAAAGAATCGTTCAGCGTTCCTTACTCTTCATTCTTCTTGTGTAGGGCTGCGATAGAGGATTGAAGTTTCGCAATTAGGGTTGCGATATATTCCTCTCGATCTCCTGATCCGGATAAATATGGATTTATCGGGGTTTCTTCTCCAGTTGCAATGTAGGTTTGATCTTAGTTTTCGCTCTTCAGAGTAAAGAATTCTTGATACACCCTCCTTCTAGCGCCAAATTGTGGGAACCGAAGTTCACCTCACTGTATATTAGTAAAGTTAATGTGAGGATCATAAGAATCTTGGAAAGAAAGCAAAAAATATGGAAAATATCGTAAAAGGAAAACTAGGGCAAAAAGAGAGAAAAAGAAACAAGAAGCCGCAAAGAGATTTTTATTGCTTTTATTGCTAAGTATTATAATATGAGATTCGTGTTACAAAGATAAAGATCGATATGTATTTATACCAGAAAAACTTAAGTCCTAACTAGTCGAATTCCGGATGTGGGAATTCGTCTTCTCTTATTTTCCACCGACTTTTGTTAATCTTTGATAATCTTCGATAACTCGGTTTGGCCCGCGATAAACCTTCTTGTCGGCTTGGCCCAACTTCATCCTTCGGTTTTGTTTGGTTTGGTTTAAGTTAACGTTTTATCTTTCTTGATAGATAAAATGTCGTGATGTTTTCCGTAAAACGACGCGAAGTCTACGAAAACACCGATAAGTTCTCGAAATGGCTTTCGAAGAGAAAAAAAAGACATGCACGATCTCGTCAGGCTCCGCATCATTTTGAAAAAATGGGCTGAGCCGACCGGGATGCTGGTGATTGTGCAGCATGTTCGTCCGGCTCGGTAGGGCAGCAAGGCAGGACGCGGGACAAGGCACGGGATGCGGGATGCGGAATGGCCTAGCTGTGCATCCGGCTCGGCATAATAGCACGGGACGCGTGATGGTGAGTTGGCCCGTAATTGCTTTCAGAACGGTGGAGAATAAAGAAGCTACTAGCTTCCGTGAAGTGAATGGGTCGCACAAGGGTTGGGGAGGTTCCCCTGATATTTCCATCCTTAGAAGTCTCTTGATATGACGCACAAGAACGACTTAGAAGGGATTTGTCACTGAAGTAACATTTCAAGAAACAAAATAGTTCGCAATGGAACAAAGAGAAGAATTCTCGAATTTGAAAGAAAAGTGGATAATTTTTATAAGCAATGGTGATCATACTTATACAGAATGTTTTCGACTGAAAAAGATAAACGAAATTAAAGAAAACAGCTTCCGAGTCAAATGACTCTTGGAAAAACACGGTTTGGTCAAAGTGACCCTTCGGTGCTTTTCCAGTTTCATCTGTAAGTGTTTTGGCCTGAGAGGACTTGGATGTGCGATGTCACGTTTTGCCAGAGAGATTTGTCTGTCCGGTCGCGGCATTATGCGTAACACACCATCGGCCCGGGTCGTATCAAAGCGATACTCGGCAGTGCGTCTTGTATGGTCCGATAATGCTGTGTCGCGATGCTCCAATATTGCTGCGTCTCGATGTTCCGGCTACTTGACTCGGGAAACCTCCATTGTTTCCCGAGCAATCTTCTTCCCAGCCCTTTTAGCCCGGTCCATACGTACTTTGTCCCGCGATGATTGCTCCAGATCATCGTGGCATGATTCATCGACCAATTTCCCATCAACGCGCAGGATGCAGGACACGACACTGGATGCTAGACTCAGGCTGCGGGAAGCGGCATGGGACGTGGGACGCGAGATGCGGGATACGAGACACGGAATGGCCGAGCCGTGCGTCCGGCTTGGCATAAAAGCACAGGAAGTGAGATGCGGGACGCGGGACGAAGCACGCGGGACGAAGTACGCGGGACGCGGGACGCACAACGCGACACGCGGCACGGGATGTGGGACGCATGATGTGGGACATGGCACAAGACACAGGACGGGGGATGCGGGACAGCCAGGTTGTAGATCGGCGCAGGATGCGGGGCACAGGACACGGGGGACGGGATGCAGGATGCAGGACTGCTAAGCTGTGCGTCTGCCTTGGCATGGAGCACAGGATGCAAAACGCAGGACATAAGATGCGGTACGGGATGCCGGACCCAAAACGGCCGAGCCGTATGTCTGGCTTGGTGCAGGACACGAGACGCAGGATGGCAGAACCATGCGTCCGGCTCGGCATAGGAGCACGGGACGCGGGATGCAGGACGTCGGACGCGGGACGCGGGTTGTGTCATGGGACGTCGGACACAGGACGTGGGACACGGAACGGCTGAGCCGTACGTTTGGCTCAGCGTAGGACGCGGGACAGCTGAGCCGTGCATCCGGCCCGGTATAGTAGCACGAGACGCAGGATGCGGAATGGTCGAGCCGTATGTCCGGCTCAGTGCATGACGCAGGACGTGGGTGATGAGAGGATGCCTAGAAATGATCTCTTACTCGGTAAAAGGATAGATGTTTGTGGACTGAAGGGTCGCACTGAGGTTGCGGAAGGCATCAGATATTCTCAGACTCATCTCTCTTGGATATGATGCACCAAGGCGGAGAATAGGGTTTGAATGTTTTGAAAAACCCACCAAGCAATCAGAAAGAGTTCACAAGTGAGCAAAGGAGATTTCTCTCAAGAAACAAAAGGATTTTCATTAAAAAAAAATGTCTGTTTATTAATATGGACGAAATGTCACTTATATAGAAGTACATATATAGAAGGTAAAGAATTTGCATGAAAGGAATGGTCAAAATAGCTTAGGAAAGCATTAAAATTGACTAAGACTGAAGTAGATGAGTCAAACGACTCATGGCCTTCCATTTTCACGCAGATTGGTTAACTGACTCTTGAGCTACTCGCGCGTCCAAGTTTAGCCTGGTGATTCTGCATGTGGCTCGACGAAACATGATCATCGTCGGGCAAAATGATTTTGGCTCGGTCAAATGGGAAAGTTCTGTGACCCATCTGATGGAAACCTCCCAAAATACTTATGAACTTCCAATCCCAAAACCCAGACTGATAAGTCCACTGTTGGTTCTCCTTGTTTGATGTCTCATGAAACAATTCTTGGTTCAAGTTCTTCTTTAGTCCATGATCAACTTTCTTGGCAACATGAATCTATTTATCCTGTACTTATACAATCACTAGAAAACCCTATCATCTGTGCAAAAGAAGAATCTAAAAATTTCTTTTTCTTTAGGAAATCAAAAATAGGATCCAGAACCATGTCTCAATTGAATAAGACGTTCACAGCAAATTCCAAAAACTTTTTATGAATCTCAAAGATCAAGATATGATAAGGACACCAAAAATCTGAAAGTGTTCTCAAGAGATGTAAAGGTTTATCAAAATATGAAATGATCATTTTAAATTCTGACAATATTTTTAAAACATGACCAATCAAATGCTGTTCATAGATAAGGGTTTCAAAAATTGTAATCAAGTTGAAAACAATTTTAGAAAATTCAAACACACAGAGCTCTTCACCTATGAACAAACCAAATTGTTTTTGCAACTTAAACACATCACGCTTTATTTTATGCAAATCTGATTGCTTACAGTGCTCTGGGAAGTCATAAGACAATGACTCATGATTTCATTTTGACTCCAAACCATTTGACTGTTCATCAAAAGTCAGTATCATCCATGCTCCAAAAGTGAATTCCATAACCTCCTTATCCTGTCATTTCACAAACTCTAAAGAAACGAAATCAAGTGTGCAAAAGAAATACACAAACAATTTCTCTGGAGTAAAGACGTTTAAAACAAGATTTAGGTTCTTTTGATCTTCATCTAAAGCATTTTCATAAACCAGTATAGCATGATAACATACGTTGACACAAAATCTTCTTTAGAACACAAAGTAATCAAAGAGAGATTAATGAAAACAAACTCATTGAATTGTGCAATATGAGAAACGTTTTGTTCATTAACAAATTCAGAACATCTCTTATTCCTAAGCTGCTCACGAAGTTTCCTAAACCATAATTCTTTCAAAGAACAATCAGATGCGTATATCACTTGAAATTATCTAAACTTTGGGAAAACTTTTTCAGAAAACTTAAACTATTGTTTCAGCTTAGAAAAGTTTTTAATAAATCATTTTCCTTCAAATTTAAACTTTTCTCACAGAGTTTTATAAACCAAAAATCATTATAGCAAGAGACTTAACAGTTTTCTCCAAATGATCTGAAATCAGAATACCACTTTTCTTTAATCAGAAAACTGTTTTGCCTACAGAACTTCTCAAGCTCAAAATATCTGAAATGATGTTCCGAGTAACTCCCAAATGAGTCTGATGCAAGGTGTATCTAGCAAGAGACAAGTGATTATTTTGGTCCTTTGCTTGGGGAAAATACTCTCTAACCTCCATTTTTCCGAGTGGATTGTTCACCTCATGCTCATGCTCCACTATTGCTCTGTTTTGCTCGGTGAGCGTTCCCAGATTCCTATCAGCGGGACTCAAAACGCGGGATGAGGGATGTGGGATGCGGGATGCAGGATGCGGGATGGCCGAGCCATGTGTCCGACTCAGCATAGGAGCACGGGATGCAGAACGGCTGAGCCGTATGTCTGGCTCGGCGCAGGACATGGGACACAGGACGACTGAGCTGTACTTCCAAAAATATTTAGTTATGGTATTTTCTCGATATTTAAACATTTTAACCGTTAATTCCGAGAGTGTGGGTTTTGACCCGAACACCTTTCCATACACATCACTAATAAATATGGTGACAGTGGGTCACCCTACCGAATTCCACAAAGGCGTTAAACAATTTTGTTTGCTCACCATTCCATAATAAACTCATCCCAGGATCCACCACACATTTCATAATCCAACTAACCCATTCATTCAAAAGGCCTTCTGCCCGAAGCGTGTCCTCTAAAATATCTCATCTAATTCGATCATAAGCTTTCTCCAAATCTAACTTTAAAAGCATCCATCCTTTCCTTTCCTACTTTCTTTTAATGGAATGAACAGCTTCTTGTACCAAAAACAATGTTATCAGTGCTCAATCAATTGTGCAGGAAAAATAAGTTTTGTCATAAGTCTCTTTAATATACCAACCATAATTTTAGTAATCATCATAACCAAGACATTACATAAACTTATTGGGTGAAATTATGTGATCCATTCTGGGTTACTAACCTTCGGAATGAGAATAACTAGCGCATCGTTTGTGTTTGGAGGTAATGTTCCATTCTCAAAAAGATCCAAGACAAACTAAACCACCGAGCTTCCTACAATCTCCCAACACTTATGGTAAAATTCCAGTTGGTATCCATCGGGTTCAAGAGCCTTGAAACTCCCCATACTGCGTACGGCCCTCTCAACTTCAACTGTCGAAAAAGGTCTATTCAGTTCGTTGTGGTCCTCTCGAGATAGCGCAACAAAGCCACCACTTGGTAGAGTATTCACTCGCTGGTTTACATCATCGAGTGAGTATAATCTGCGGTAATAATCAACGGCTAACTTCTCCAGCTCCTGATTATCATTTACCCATCATCAATTTTGAGCATTTGAAATTGTTTCCATCTCCTCCGTATGATTGTAGAAACATGGAAATTTTTTGTATTTCTGTCTCCATGGAATATCCACTTCTCTCTTGAGTTCTGAAACCAGACCATCTCCTCCTTCTCTAGTACCAATTCTAATTCCTTCAACAACACATTTTCTTTAGCTAAGAACTCATCCATTTGAGATAAGTTAATAAAATTGTAACATCCCAATTTCTGGTATATAGAAACTTATGTGGAGAGGTTAAAAAAATTGATTTGGCTACCTATGTCACCAAAGTGCACTTACCTTTTCGGTTATACATCCTTAGAAAACTCCAGAGTTAAGCGTGCTTAAGCTGCAGTAGTCAAAGGATGGGTGACCTACCGGGAAGTCATTCGCGGTACCGTGTGAGTGAGGCCAAAACACGGGGAACGGTCATGTGGTGATTGCAGGGATAGTATATCATGACTTTCAAACCTCCCGGTTAACGCACCGACCGTCTGACAGGAGTGGGGTCCACGAGCCTGATATAGGGATGGGTGACTCACCGGTAGGAACGGTCGGGGCATTATAAATGGTATCAGAGCCAGTTTGTCGTCTCAGTGCTGACCTGAGAGGCTCTGGGAGCGGTTTAGAATTGGTCTTCATTTGCAATGGGGACGTTGCGTTCTTTGAGTGGGGGTGAATTGTAACATCCCGATTTCTGGTATATGGAAACTTATACGGAGAGGTTAAAAGAATTGATTTGGCTACCTATATGACCAAAGTGCACTTACCTTTTCGGTTGCCCATCCAGAGAGAACTCCAGGGTTAAGCGTGCTTGAGCTGCAGTAGTCAAAGGATGGGTGACCTACCGGCAAGTCATTCGCAGTACCGTGTGAGTGAGGCCAAAACACAGGAAACGGTCATGTGGTGATTGCAGGGACAGTATTTCATGACTTTCGAGCCTCCCGGTTAACGCACCGACCGTCGGACAGGGGTGGGGTCCACCAGCCCGATAGAGAATTGATTTGGCTACCTATGTCACCAAAGTGCACTTACTTTTTCGGTTGCCCATCCAGAGAGAACTCTAGGGTTAAACGTGCTTGAGCTGCAGTAGTCAAAGGATGGGTGACCTACCGGGAAATCATTCGTGGTACCGTGTGAATGAGGCTAAAACATGGGGAACGGTCATTTGGTGATTGCAGGGATAGTATTTCATGACTTTCGAACCTCCCGGTTAACGCACCGACCATCGGATAGAGGTGGAGTCCACAAGCCTGATAAAAGGATGGGTGACTCATCGGTAGGGGCTGTCGGAGCGGTCGGGCGTTATAAATACCTTTTCAATATAGTGTATTATATTATCTATCTTAATATTGAATATTATGTTTCTTTGTTTTTCTTAGCTTAATATTGATTTGCTAAATATTTTAATATATTGAAAAGATATTAATTTTATATTATATCTGAAAATTTTGTTGACTATTATTACTTATGTGTAAGTTGTACATGTATTTTTTAATTTAACATATATAACTTGAAGATTATCCATATTTTTACCTGTTTGTATTTCATAATTTAACCATCCAAATGACAAAATTTGTTTTATGTTTTGTATGTTATATATACTAAAATATTTTGAAAATGAATATGCATATTTGATAATCCTATTACACAAAAGATTATGTGACTATAGAATAATCGAATAAAATGTAGTACATA
>OVBI01002349.1:0-21156 GCA_900406495.1 Sisymbrium altissimum | reverse complement strand
TGCTTCTGAGATCGCCATGATATGGCTGTTCCTCCGTGGGTGAAGACATAAAATGTCTGAGATCGAGCATTGTGAAGATCCGAAAGGTAACCTGCATCAGCAAAACCAACTAAACCTTCTTTAAATTGGTTAGTATAAAACAGACCCAAATCTTTTGTTCCTTATAGGTAACGAAGAATATGTTTAATCCCGTTTCAGTGCCTTTGGGTCGGACATGAGCTAAATCTTGATAACAACTTCACGGCAAAGGATATATCTGGTCTAGTGCGGCTCGCCAGATACATCAAAGCTCCTATTGCACTGAGATATGGCATTTCGGGACCAAGGACTTCTTCATCGTCCTTCTTCGGACCAAACGGATCTTTCTTTATATCAAGTGATCACACGACCATGGGACTAGACAATGGGTGAGATTGGTCCATATTAAATCTCTTGAATACCTTTTCTGTATATGCCATTTGATGCATAAGGATTCCATTATTAATTTACTCAAGCTGTAATCTCAAACAGAATTTCATTTTGCCTAGGTATTTCATTTCGAATTCTTTCTTTAGATATTCGACTGTTTGGATGATTTCCACAGAGGTTCCTAAAATATTCAGGTCGTCAACATATACTGCAATGATTACGAACCCCTTAGCAAATTTCTTTATAAAGATGCAAACACTGATGGGGTCGTTTTCATAGTCCTCTTTCACTAAGTACTCGCTTAGTCTATTATACCACATTCGACCTGATTTTTTCAATCCATAAAGAGATTTATTCAACTTAATACAATGTTGTTCTCGAGAACTTCTCTTATCTTTGAGCTCAATACCCTCTGGTACTCTCATATAAATTTCACTATCCAGTGGACCATATAAGTATGCGGTTACTACGTCCATTAGCCGCAAATCCAATTCCTCTCTTATGGTCAGACTTATTAGGAATCGAAAAGCAGTAGCATCCACCACAGGGGAGTATGTCTCCTCATAATTAATGCCTGGTCTCTGTGAGAAACCTTGTGCAACAAGCCCTGCTTTATATCTCACGATTTCATTATGTTCATTTCCTCACAAAGACCCACTTATGTCCAACTGGTTTAATATCATAGGGAGTCCGAATTATTGGACCAAAGACATCCTTTTTCCTTAAAGAATTTAACTCCACGTTTATGGCTTCTTTCCATTTAGCCCAATCCTTTCGTTGAGTACACTCAAATATAGACGTGGGTTCTGGATCCTTGTTCATAAGTTCAAGTGGTATATTGTATGCAAATATATCATCAATGTCGACATTCTTTCTATTCCATTGTATTCCAGACATAACATAATTGATTGACATCTCATTGTTATCCGGAACTTCAGCACCTTGAGGCTCGGTGTCCCGAGCATCAATGTATGGTACCATCGGTTCACTTAGTTTGGGGTTCCATTTGCCTCAGAATTAACCACGGATTGATTTTCAGCATCTTTCTTAGATTTCCGAGGGTTCTTATCTTTGGAACCAATGGGCCGGCCATGTTTTAAACGCGCTTTAGATTCTGTAGCAACTTGATTGTGTCCGTCATGAACATCAATTCGAATTGGTGCATTTACAGCTGGTATATATGACTTAGTCACTCTTTTCGGGTCAGCAAAGGACTCTGGCAATTGATTACCTAGCTCTTATAAATGTATTATCTCTTGGACTTCTATTTCACATTCTTTAGTCCGAGGATCCTGCCATGATATGTACGATTGATTCCATGAAATTTGCTTACCAGCTTATTATTTTCTCCTCCTAATGCTGCATAGGCGGATTCGTCAAAGTGCCAATCTGCGTGCCTGGCCTTAAATAGATCACCCGTGGTTGGCTCAAGGTACTTTATTATCGTGGGAGTATCATATCCAACATATATTCCCATCCTCCTTTGAGGTCCCATCTTAGTTCTCTGTGGTGGTGCTATTGGCACATAAACGACACATCCAAATATTTTGAGATGGGATATGTCTGGCTCTTGACCCTTAATCAATTATGATGGGAATACTTATGTTCACTAGATGGCCTGATGCTAATCAATTTGGCTGCATATAAAACCGCATGTCCCCAAGCCGAGATCGGAAGTTTTGATCTCATAAGTAATGGTCTGGCAATTAGCTGTATTCTTTTGATAAATGATTCATCCAGACCGTTTTGTGTATGTACATGTGCCATAGAATGTTCAACACTTACCCCCATGGATATACAATAATCATTAAAGGCTTGGGACGTGAATTCACCATCATTATCCAGACGTATGGACTTTAACGGGAAGTCTAGAAAGTGTGCTCTAAGTCTGATTAGCTGAGCAAGCAATCTCGGAAATGCCAAATTCCAAGTTGACAGGAGACTTACATGTGACCATCTCGTGGATGCATCAATAAGAACCATGAAATATCTAAACGTCCCATAAGGTGGGTGTATTGCTCCGCAAAAGTCTCCTTGTATTCTTTCCAGAAAATTTATTGTTTCTTTAGTCACTTTTACTGGTGATGGCCTAGTAATGAGTTTCCCTTGTGAACATGCAATACACGTGATATTTTTAGGGATAACTCTTCTTTCTTTCAGTGTGTACCCTTCTGTATTTGATCTTACCTTTCGCATCATGTTTGAACCGAGATGGCCAAGCCGGTTATGCCATAGAGTGAAATTCTCGGTAAGTGCCTTGTTTACCGTGGCATTAGCCTCTATCATACTGATCTTAGCACAGTAGATACTAGTGAAAACCGCAGGAATGGTCTCTAGGACTTTCTTATGTCTGTGGGCAATTTCATATATCAGAATAAACTCTTTGGTTCCTTCGCCCTTAGTTTCGATATGGAAGCCATTCATTCGAATGTTTCTAAAACTTTGTAGACTTCTCTTAGAGCTGGGTGAATATAAGGCATCAGAGATTTCTAGATGCGTATCCTTAGGCAACAATATGTTAGCCTGGTCGTCGCCTTCAATTAGATTAGCCATTCCTGCTATGGTATTTATATTGGCACTTTTGAGTGTGAGATTAATGAAATATCTTTTGTCTCTTAGAATCGTGTGGCTTGATCCACTATCCACCACGAACATGTCATTTTCATCACTCATTCTTTGAAAACAAGGATCATATTTAGAGACTTTAAAATAAAATCCTTCATATCATTAAGTGTAAAAAAAATAGCAAAGAAAACAAGTTCAAAGAAAACATAAATCTAAATGTCAAAATCAACTTGATTCCTTAAGGCAATCTGAAGTTTCATACTTCAGTGAGTCATCTTGATCATGATCGAAGTCCCCATCTTCGTCATGTTGTGCCATGTTGGCTTCCGCGTTTTTTCCCTTTTAGACTCTCTTGATAGAGGTCAACAAGATGTCTGGGAGTTATGCAAGTGTTAGCCCAATGATTATTCATCCCACACCGATGGCATATAGATTTGGTGGTTGAGTTTTGCGGTTTGGAAGATCCCGCAGCACCACAGCCTCGACCTCGACCACGACTAGTATCAGGTTGGTACCCGTGGCCTCGGTTTGAAGTTCGACCATACGGATGGTGGTTTCCACAACCACGTCCTTGCCATCTTCCACGTCCACGGCCATATTGCATTTGTTCTCTTTGGACGTGGTTAGTTTCTTTCTCTTCCGTGACCACGTGGGTTTCGGGAAGTGGGGTTGCTCCAGGAGGTCTCATCTCACTGTTTCTCATTAGTAACTCATCGTTTTTCTCGGCTACCAATAGGCATGAGATTAGACTTGAATATGTTTGAAAGCCTTTTTCATGATATTGTTGTTGTAACAATATGTTACTTATGTGGAAGGTAGAGAATGTTTTCTCTAGCATATCTTTATCAGTTATTTCCTCACCACACAGTTTCAATGTTGAAACTATCTTAAACATAGCCGAGCTATATTCTTCCACGGACTTAAAGTCCTGGAACCTGAGATCTCTCCAATCACTTTGGACATTTGGTAACAGCACCGTTCTATGGTGGTCGTATCGTGATTTCAATTCTTTCCAAAGGTCTAGGGGATTTTCAATGGTTACATATTGATTCTTGAGACTCTCATTAAGATGATGGTGAATGATTAAGATTGCCTTGTATCGATTTATTTCGTTTTCTTTATTATCATCCACGATACATTCGCCTAGTCCTTTTGACGTTAGGAAGATCTTAGTATCCAATGCCCATTGTAAGTAATCATCTCCAGAGAGATTTAGGGCAGAAAAATTCAAGTTGTTGATTTTAGACATCTGAAATTATATATCATATTCTTTTAGGTTTGTTCAAGATGGTATGATGCTAGCAAAACATGAACTATGATGCAAGCAAGGATGTGCGAGAATGATGCAAAAAGATTGGTGGTTTATGATGCAATTTTAATAAGCACTCATGATTTCAGATTTAGATTTAATCAATTTAACAAAACAATCAAGATTCAGGATTAGCGTTTTAATTAATCAAAACAATCAAATCCCATGATCAAACAAACTACCTACCGAGCCACTTAGCATACATAATCTAAGTTACAAACTTAAAATAATTCTATCAGGTTTTATTAATCAGATTTGGAATTTAGCATGTGAATTCAATTAGATAATGCATTCAGGTTCGATTTCAATAAGATAATAAAATTAGGGTTTCAAGGTTTTCGGAATTAGGTTTAGAGTTTTGTAAACTTACCTTGTAACATCTGTTTTAGGTTAAACAGATTTGAAAGAGAAGAAGATCGAACCGGAAGAAGAAGATTACTCCGGGAAGGTGTGCTGCTCGGGATTTTGTCCGCGGTCGGATGGAGATTATCTCGGCGGCTAGGGTTTATGAGTTTAAGTCGGACTTTGTGCTCTAGGGTTTTAGGGACTATCGTGCTGATAACGTGTTGTAAAACTAGAGAGAAAGAGACAATGAATTTCGTATGAAATTGTGTGTCTTATTGCATTGCTAATGAATTCTTTATATAACGATTAATACATAGGAGAAAAAGAAACTTCATAATCCTAATGGGAAAAGGAAATTAGGGTTTTCCTTTTCCTAACAATAAAAGGAAAGTACATAAAAGAAAATTCCTAATACAATAAGGAATACTAATAGTTATGGCAATCCACCATTCAATTTATAACAAAATACAATTAGTTTTGGTTCTATTTAGGCTAAAGTTGGATCGATTTTTACTCTTAAATGTGTAAATCTATTTTTGGAAAAATCTGCCTATTGATATACTCTTTGTTGTTTTGGAAAAAAATAAAATTAAAAAACCTAAGTATAGATCGGTATTAAACATGTGGTTTTTGGTATAAGAATTGAGATCAGTATTGTTACTCATTTTTAGATTTATTGCGCGACATATATTATTTCGAGTTGAAATACAATTAGTTTTTGGTTCTATTTAGGAAAAAGTTGTAATTTTTAATCTTAGATTGGTAAATCTATTTTTGGAAAAATCTTTCAATTGATATATGTTTTTCTGGGAATTTTTTTTAAAAAAATCCAAGTATACATCGGATTAGAGTTGTATAAATAAACCAAATAAGTAATATTTTGAAAGATCATGAATGTATATAAATATTTACAAAATAATGAAATTATAATAATTGATTAATATTCACTTTTATTTGTTTATATTTGTAAATTTTATGTAATTTATATGAATGAAAATTAAATTAAATATTATTTTATATTTTGTAAATATAAAAGTTATTTTCAATAATTTTAATGTTTTTAATATTTCATATTAACATTTTAACGTTTTTAGATATGTAAAATGTTTTAAACATTTTCAAATAGCTCCGGTTTAATCGCTATCATCCAAGTCTTGATTTTTTTGAAATTTTGATTATTTTAATATTTTTATTTGGAATTATTTTAAAGTTTTTTCATTTTTATATGATTTAGAAAAAAAAGTTTCCTTTTTGGAATTAATTTTTTTATATCTAATAAACATATTTTCTATTTCAAAGTACTTTCTTTTTAATATGATTTTATAAAAACTTTCCTTTTTGTAATTTTGGTTTTCATATATATACAAAAATTATATTATGTAAAATTATTTTCTTTTATTGATGTAATTTTGAAAAAAAATTAATTAAACAAAAATATTAAACTAAAAAGTTTTAGTAATGAAAATTATTATAAATTTTTTTCCTTTTTAATTTAGAAACACTTTTCTTTTTTCGAATTAACATTTTTATATCTAATAAAAAGATTTCTATATTTCATAGTTATTTCTTTATAATATGATTTTAAAAAAACTTTCCTTTTTTATAATTTTTCATTTTTCTTTATATAAAAAATTATAAATTTTTAATAATGATAATTATTTTAAAGTTATTTCCTTTTTAATATGATTTAGAAACACTTTCCTTTTTTGGAATTCACATGTTTATATCTAATAAAAATATTTCTATATTTCAAAGTTATTTTTAATATGATTTTAAAAAGACTTTCCTTTTTAGTAATTTTCGTTTATATATATATAAAAAATTATTTTATTTTTAAAAATTATTTTATTTTTTTAAATTATTTCCTTTTATTAATGTAATTTTGAAAAAAAAATCATTGAACAAAAAAAAAATTAAAAGGTTTTGGTAATTCCCAAAAGAATATAATAATTTGAATTAATTAAGGATATCTTTGTAATTAACCTTGGTGAGAATTAACGTGAGCGTAACACGTAGGAGACTGACTTCTCAAATAATATCTATAGAGATATAGAGATTTTAACCGTTAATTCCGGAAGTGTGAGTTTTCCACCATCATAGCATACTAAGCCAACAAATTCATGAGGGGAAAAATCTTTGGGTTCATCGACTACGCCAAGTTCATCTCAGTTCTGCTCAGGTCGAGGTGAGCGATGCGGTTCTTGCCCACGAGGTTAAACCTGTTGTCAAAATAACAGAGTGAGCCAACAACTAATTTAAAAGATAATGAATGCGTTTTGACTCATAACAGTAAAATCTACCAAGGTAAATGCCAATAAATACTGAATATAAAAGAGTAAATGAGTTTGAGAAGATGGTTCAAATCTTGCAGCTTGTTGAGCTTACACTGAGTTCTTCGAAGTTGGAATGAGCGAAGTTGGACCGTGGTGATTGATGTAGGCCTAACGTTGTTCTTTACAGAGGCTTATGAGCTAATGGGCCTAGGTTATGGTTGAGAGGCCCAGTTCCGTCGAGCTGTTATGAGAAGATAAATTTGTGTCGATCATTATCCGTTAGAGATCATCTTCTGCCTACTTTGTTACTGCCATTGCTGTATCTCAAGAAATACTATGCAGATAAAAGCTCATAGTGAATTACCAGATTCCGATTTTGAAGAGAGAAGTACACGGTGCTTGTGGAACTCTATAATTGTGTCTCTTGTTCCCTTTACTTGCATATTTTTCTTTCTCCTTCCTTTGACAAGTTTCTGCAAGAGAGTAGAGAGAGAGAGAGAGAGAGAGAGAGAGAGAGAGAGAGAGAGAGAGGTTAATCAGAGTGAGTTGATCTCATATCGGTTACAAGTGGTATTAGAGCACCAGGTTATAGACGCGCAGAGAATACGCAAGTCGATTCAAAGAAAGATCGGAGGTTTCATAACTTACCGGGAAAAGGAGCAAAGGAAAGCTCAAGAGATTGAAAGAAGGATCAAAGTCAATCGATCATCAACCTCAGGAAGTCCCTTTCTCATAGAGCCTTAGTGAATCTCAATCTACTTCCATTGCCCTTAGTGTTATGTCGTTGGCAACTATAAATCTTTCATAGTTGTGGAAATCAGATCGTGTCGCTATTGAGTCTTTTCTTCTTCTTTACTTTGTTTTCTGCAGTTGACAAATCAGAAAGGAAGATCAGTTCAAAATGGATCCTAATACCAGGACGACTCGAAATGGAAATTTTCACGGGAAAGGTGATTTTGGGATGTGGAAGTATAATCTTCTAGGTCAGTTTGAAATTAAGGGCTTGGGGTCAGTTCTGAAAGTAGCAAAGACGGTGTAGAGGTAAAGGTTGATCCGAAAGCAACAGAGAAAGATTTGAGGGTTAGAAATCTTCTCGGTACATGCTTATCAGATACCATCCTACAAAAGATAATGCATGAGACTATGGCTATAGGCATGTGGAAGGCTCTGGTACACGATAACCAAACAAAGTCCCTACCAAATAGGATTTACCTAAAGCAAAGTTTTGCCAACTTCAAGATGGAAGAGAAAAGATCGATTATATAAAATCTAGATACCTTCTTGAAGTTAGTTACTGATTTCACCAGTTTGAAGATCATGGTGAGTGATGAGGATCAGGCCATCCAACTGTGGACGAGTCTCCCACCATAGTATGAACCACTTGTCCATACGCTGAAATATGGAAAAGGAAAGGAAACATTAACAGTCAATGAGGTGACTACATCAGCATATGAGATAGAAAGGATCCCTTGGGCGTTCAAGGCATAATGCAGAAGGTCTGTACGTTGAGTCCAGAGGCAGGTCAGACAAGAGAAATGATAGGTCATGGTAGTACAGAGGGAAGAGCCGAGGTAACAGTGGAGGATATTTTAAGTTGAAGTCAAGGCCAAAGTATGGCCCTGAAGCTTGCTGGATCTGTGGAGATTAATCACAGTGGAAATGTGATTGTCTTCAGCAGAAGAAGTATGATCAAAATAAGCAGTCAAGCTCAGAAAATATGGCGGTAAAGTTACCTTAAGCTATTGCTCTAACAGCAAGCCCTTTCAGGAAGAAAAACAAATGGGTCCTTGACTTGGGATGTACATTTCACATGACACCAAGGAAGGAGTGATTATCAGACTTCGAATAGTGTGAAGGAAATAAAGTTCTGACGGGAAATGATGCTTTCTGTATGGTAAAAGGAAAGGGTAAGAATACCATAGACAATCCAGATGGCTCAGTTTTGACTTTGAGCAATTTCAGATACATGCCAGAGATGGGAAGGAACCTCATTTCGTACGGTCAATTGGAATAATCAGGCTGCAAAGATTAGGGAGGTGACTTTAAGATTGACTTCTACAAAGGAAAACAGAAAGTTCTATCAGGCAAATATGAGCAGGGTTTGTATTACTTACATGGAAAAGTAAGGGAACGTCAAGCTGAGGCAGCATTCACTGTGAGGACTCTACGATGCTATGGCATACTCGGTTGGCACACACATGAGTCAATCGTCAATGAAGGCAATAGTAAGGAAAGGATATCTGAAATAAAAGACTTGGAATTCTGTAAAGTTTGCACAATTGGAAAGTCACATAAGCAGAACTTTCCTAAAGCAAAACAAATAACAAAGGAGATTCTAGGATATGTTCATTCAGATATGTGGGGTTCACCTAATGTCAAGCTACGTGTACTAGGAATCAAATATTTTCTAGTTTTTGTTGACGACTACTCGAAGAAAGTGTGGATCTATTTCCTAAGGTCCAAAGAAGAGGATTAGAGTAAGTTTTTGGAATGGAAAGCGTTGGTGGAAAATCAAACCGGAAAGAAGCTGAAATGTATAGACAATGGATTAGAATTCTGCAATAGTTAATTTGATAAGCACTGCATAGATTCATGTATCAAGACGCATAAAACATCTCCTTACACACCGCAGCAGAATGGAGTCTCAGAGCGGATGAATCACACCATAATGGACAAAGTGAGAAATATGCTTCAGGAGACTGGTCTGAGTTGTGAGTATTTGGCAGAGGCAGCATCAACTACAGTTTACATTATTAATAGATCACCCTCATCATCAATTGATTTCAAAGTTCCAGAAGCACTATGGACAGGAGCTGCACCAGCTTACAGTCACCTTAAGCGGTTTGGGTGTATTGCCTATGTTCATATTATGGCAGATAAGATCAGTCCAAGGGCTTCAAAAGGTGTGTTCCTAGGTTATTCTTAAGGTACAAAAGGATTCAGAGTGTGGCTGCTCGAGGATCAGAAAATTATCATTTGCAAGGATGTTATTTTTCGTGAAGAAGTCACATATAAACACAGAGATTCTGAGATTCTGAAGTCACTGACTACAGAAGTTCAAAAGGGTAAAAAGAAAAAGGTTACCTTCAAAAAGATGACTTGGAAGAGGTATTTG
The DNA here is from genome assembly GCA_900406495.1 of Sisymbrium altissimum. Lineage (NCBI taxonomy): Eukaryota > Viridiplantae > Streptophyta > Magnoliopsida > Brassicales > Brassicaceae > Sisymbrium > Sisymbrium altissimum. The sequence goes on along the minus strand of OVBI01002349.1, from coordinate 11,141 downwards.
ATGAAGGACCATTGTCAATAGAGGCCTCTGATCAAAGTGGAGTTTCTCAGTGATCTGAAGCTGCCAAAGAAATCAAAATGAAGGATTGTCAGATGCTGGTAAAAGGAAAGACTTGAGTACGTACTTACTGGCTAGGGATCGTGACATGAGACAGATCAAGCCACCATCTCGGTACGATGAGACTGACGTTGCAGCGTATGCATTAGCCAGTGCTGAGGCCATTGAATTAAGCGAACCAAAGTCCCTCCAAATGGCCAAGTCCAGTAAAGAATGGAAGTTCTGGAAAGCAGCTGCATACGAAGAGATGGATTCCTTGGAAAAGAATCAAATCTGGTACTTAGCTGATCGACCTAAAGATCAAAAAGTCATTGGTAAGTAAGTGGTTATTCAAGCTAAAATCTGGAATACCTAGAGTGGAAGAGCCAAGATATAAGGCAAGACTTATCGCGAAGGGTTACACCCAAGTGGAGGGAGTAGATTATAATGAGGTCTTCACGCCAGGTTAACCACGTCTCGAACCGCTGCCTGTTATCAGCTGTGGTAAAAGGAGACTTAGAGTTAGCAGTTACATTTTAAAACTGCCTTTCACAGGATTCTTCATGAGACCATCTACATGGATTAACCAGAGGGATTTGTTCCGAAAGGTCAAGAGGATAACGTCTGCAAACTGTAGAAATCTCTATACGGTTTAAAACAATCTCCGAGAGAATGGAACCACAGGTCTGATACGTTCATTAGACAGCAGAATTTCAAGTGCAGTGAATATGATCCGTGTGTTTATCAAAAAGGTACAACTCCAGATAACATGATCCATCTACTCTTGTATGTCGATGATATGTTGGTGGCTTCTAAGGATAAGTCAGGTATTGAGAGGCTGAAGAAACAGTTGAATACAGAATTTGAGATGAAGAATCTAGGGGCAGCTAGGAGAATTCTAGGTATGGACATCTTTCGTAGAGATCAAGGAAATTTGGTTATATCACAATACAATTATCTTCAGAAGCTGTTATAGACATTTGGAATGTGAGACTGCAGGGAAGTACAGACTCATATTGGTTCACAGTTTAAATTACAAGCTCTTACACCTAAGCAGGAAGCAGAACAAGCAGAGGAGATGGAAGATATACCTTATGGGAGTACAGTCAGGAGCTTAATGTACACCATGGTAGGGTCAAGGCAAGACCTCGCCTCTGCCATCAGGTTGGTGAGCCAGTACATGGGAAAACCAAGAAGAGAACACCGGGCTGTCAAATGGATAATGAAATACATAAAAAGTGCTCTAGAAGTTAATTTGATTTTCAAACAGGATTCATAATTTAAGATCAAAGGCTATTATGGTTCGGACTACCCTTCTAATCTAGACGAGAACAGGTCTATCACAGGGTACACTTTTACCGTGGGAGATAACACTGTAAGCTGGCGGTCTAGTATACAGAAGATGGTAGCATTGTCTACAACATAGGCAGAATATATCTCCCTATCACAAGCCAGCAGGGAAGCAGTTTGGCTAATAGGCATTTGTGAGGAAATGGGGTTCAAGTAAGGACCAGTGCAAATTAATTGTGATTTGCAGAGTGTGATCTATCTAGCAAAGAACAACATGTGCCATGGGAGAACTAAGCATATCAAGGTAGAGTACAACTACATAAGAGAATTAGTTGCAGATGGAGATATAGTGGTGAAAAAGATTCATACATCCGTAAATCCAGCTGATATGTTAACGAAAGTGTTACCTGGAGAGAAGTTTAGTGGTTTCTTGCGCACACTGAGGGTTATTGAAGCATGAGTGTCTTTGATCTGGTCATTGTCGTTAGTGGTCTGAGGAAGTCGATGACGCATTTAGTTGTTGTCATGGTTCAGATTGGCAACAAGAGCAGTCTTAGGGATTTAAAGAGGCAGCAGGAAGTCGGGGAGGAGAGTTTAGTCGCAAGGAGATGATCTCAGGAGTTCAAGAGATCATTGGTACCAGGATCGAAAGTGTCTCGGCGTGTGTTCAGACTCAAGGACATGCAGAAAATGGGATTAGAACCAAGGTGGAGATTTGTGAACAGATGGTTCAAATACCGCAGCTTGTTAAGCTTACACTGAGTTCTTCGAAGCTGGAGTGAGCAGAGTTGGACCGTAGTGATTGATGTAGGCCCAACGTTGTTCGTTACAAAGGGTTATGAGCTAATGGGCCAAGTTTATGGTTGAAAGGCCCAGGTCTGTCGAGCTGTTATGAGAAGATAAAGTTGGGTTGATCGTTTTCCGTTAGAGATTATATTTTACCTTCCTTGTTAACGCCATTGTTTTATCTCAAGAATTACTCTGTAGATAAACGCTCATAGTGAATTATCAGGTTCCGATCCTGAAGAGAGAATTATCCATTGCTTGGGGAACTCGAGAGAATTATCCATTGCTTGGGGAACTCTATAATTGTGTCTCTTGTTCCTTTTATTCATCAATTATAATTATTTTAATATTTGAAATATATATTTTTTAAAAATTATTCATGTAGAAGAACAGCTTCTCGAATTGGATGTTTTAAATCAGTTAGAATTTTCTTAATTGATTTATTTTAGCTATCTTTATCTACCCCCAAATAACACTCATAGATGTATGATTTTATTAAAGCTGTATATTATATATTGAACGAGAGGTATTTGAGATAATTTTTAGTGATGTGGCATTTCCAATTTTTTCTCATTTTTTAATTTTTATTTATTTTTTATTCATAATTATGAAGATTTTAAATTCAGAAATGATTCTAAAAAATAGTTAATACCTAACTAAATCTAAACTATTACTATTAATTTGGTTTAAAAAAATATCTATCTAAAATTAATTATTAATAAAAATAACAAAAAACATTTTTTACAAAAAAAGAAAATTTAGTGATTTTAAGTTTTTTTTTTTCAAAAAGAGAATTTGTATGAGCATTTATATAAAGAAAATTTTCAAATAGATAAATAAAAAGTTGAAGATAAAGCTGAAAAATGAAAAATATGATTTTGTTGATACCATATGTGAGATTATACAAATTTGTTGATCTTCTAAACTTAAAAACTAAAATAGAATTGGAAAATAACAATTAATCATGAGCAAACAATACATGTGCTATCCTAGTTTATAACTAAAAACAGAAGCCAAATCTCTTCAAATCTTAATTATAATTTTTCCTTTATAAATTGTTTGACTTTGAATAACAGTATATTTGATTTACTTTTTATGAATTGTCATTTGAATAAGAGAGGACTTTAAAAGGTTTTTCATAAGTTTATATAAATTTTATATTTTAATAATACATCATTTAATTTTTTTTTTGTGAAGATTTTACCAATTAAATAACATAGATCAAAATTTTCTAAAATTCATAATTCAGTACCCCTTAATCTAATTTTACAATTTACTTTACATATATCTCTAATCTAAACTATTGTGCAGGCCGCTCACGTTCCTTATTATTAATACACTAACATATAACAGAAAGATTTGTTTACGTAAGTAAATCACCAAGATATTTTTAAAAACATATATTATTGCTTGAGTTTGTGTTGAAACTGACAGGCCACCTGTTATCACCATGTATGACGTGAAGAGATTTAAAATAAAATTGCTAGTAGAATACTATGAAACTTTACATATATTAATAGAATATAGTAAAATTTTTAAAAATAATTAGAATCTTTACATACTTTAAAAAATGACTATAAACACCCTTAATTAATTTTTTTTATTTGAGATTATTTTTAATTAAAAATTATCTAAAAAATAATTAACAAATCCATGTTAGAAACTGTAATTCACGTCATAAGCGATAAACGCTGGAGTTTCTTAATAAATAAAAAAAAAAAACCGCAAAAAAAACTGTAGTTCGTTCTCTGAAAATCGTCTTGCTATAACTTCTCTTCCCTATATTATCTACTCTTGTCTTCCCTACATTCTCAACACTTTCCGCTTACTTTTGTCTTCTCTACATCCTCTAAAACACTCATAACTCAACTATCAACTATTTTCTCGCTTGCTCTTGTTTTCGATGAAATCGTCTTCCCCCGACATCATCTTCTCCGCAGTCGGCTGTAATCGTCTTCACCGAATTCGTCTTCGTCTTCGTCGTCTCATAAATGTCTTCTCCGATAAGAATTTATTGCGGCGGAGTTATATATTATTTCAGACTGAGTTAGGGTTTTATTGCGGTGTGTTTTCCGCAAGCATCTTTCCCAATTGATATTTTTGTTTTCGAAAATGTGTTCTTTGAAATTGTCTTCTCCGATATCGCCTTCTCCAAATCGCGTGTAATCGTCTTCTCCGGTGTATTGTCTTCTCTGAAACTGTCTTCTCTGATATCGTCTTCTCCAAATTGTCTGTAATCGTCTATTACGGCTGAGTTATATATTATGTTGTGGCTGAGTTAGTTTTATTTTGCGGTTGAGTTACATATTATGTTGTCGCTGAGTTTATTTTCTATTGTGGCTGAGTTATATAACTCAGCTGTGTCGTTTTAAATATAACTCAGCCATATCAATTTAGATAACTCAACCATATTAATGTATCTCGCGGCGTTTTGTGTTCATATATTAGGCGTGTGGATATGTATAATCACGAGACATTTACAATCTCGAGACGTGTAACTCCGCCATACGTTCTCTTTAATCTCGAGATATGTAACAATTAAAGTTATCTTCCTCTGCAAAAGTTGCGATTAGGGTTCTAAAATTGTTTTTAAAATATCTTATTCGTCTAATCCAATCTCATCATGCATTTCTGGTGAGTGAATTTTGATTTTATTTGTATCAACTCTTGTTGAAATTACTAGGATTTCTTTATAGAAAAAAATAAACAGGCAAGGTGAGAATATGGAGAGAGAAACGCTAAAACAGTGTTGGTGTGGTGGACCATCGAGTATATTTACATCTGGAACCTAAAAATCCAGGAAGATTGTTTTATTACTGTGCAAAATGATATACTAAGGTTAGTTTTAATTCTAATTTGACATGTTTTGAAATCAATAAGTGTGTCATAATTGATCTGGTTAAATTGCTGAATACAGAGAATTTACTCAGATAGATGAATGAGTGTTTGGTCGAAGAAGTTGACGATATGAAGTCAGTGATAAGTGACATGAACAAAGACATGTCGGAGCTGAGAGTTAATGTTGCTCGGTTGGAGAAAGAGTTTGACGTACTGAAGATCCATAAACTAGCCATATTGTAAACAAAAATCATAACTCAGCCGTGTCATTTAGATAAATTAGTCGTATCATTTAGATAACTCAGCCGTATTGTAATTAAATAACTCAGCCAAACCTCAAACATACTCTATAGTCGAAAATGTAATTTAAAACTTACAAAAATTATAACTTAGACTTACGAAATTATAATTAAGTTCATTGTATTAATATCAAATGAATATAAATCAACTGCATTTATATACTTTCTTCAATTTACAACTTCAGACTATAACTTGATCTTCAGAGATATGTTGTCTTACAAGCACTTCAAACTTTACCTATAGATATAAGTTGAGACCCAAAATCATATACAATAAACTATACACAATGTGTTTTCAATTGAATGTGTATACTTTGTTTCAGTTGAGACTCTAAATCATATACTTTCTAATTGTTATACATTAAACCCTAAACCCTAAATCTTAAGTCAGCTGTGAAGTTTTTATAAGTCAGCCGTCAAATGTAATGTATATCGCGACCTTTCATATTTTGGGCGGAAAAATCAATAACTCAGCTGATTTTCCCACACCAAAATACGAAACGTCGCGATATACATTACACTTGACGGCTGACTTATATGAACAAAATCCATAACTCAGCCGTATCGTAATTATATAACTCAGCCATATTGTAAACAAAATCCATAATTCAGCCATAATACAAAAAAATCCATAAAAAACTTCTATATTGGACAAGTTCTTGCATTATGTCCAGCCTGAATAACCTTTTATTCTTCTCTCTCTTTCCGTCATTCCGACTAATTTCATTCTCTGTAAACTCCACATAAAGACGTAACTGTTCAATTTTTCTGAGGCTTACAAAAATATGTAACTGTTGAGTATTGGAAAGTTAAGCTGGTAGAGTATCGTGTACCATTATTTTCAAAGCTTTATTCGAGAACATGTAACTCAACTGAATCTGATGGCTCGACTCCTTCGATCCTTAATCATCGAAAGTTTGTCTAGTGTTGTTTTCTCATCTATATGCACAACTCTACACCCTCTACCCTCGATGTTGAATACATATCTGTTTTTCTTGACCAAGTTACCAGAAACAATAATTACCGGATCCATAAGATCTCCCCGATCTCTAATGAATAAAAATAATAAAAAGGTAGATGGAGAAGAATAAGAACAAGGAGATAGATGAAGAACTCTAATAATATGAAGACATGACCCATTATGACATGTCAAAAAAGAGTTGATGACATGGAAGATGACATGGAATATCGGTAAGTCAGCCGCCAAACAAACACATGTCTGGTATAGTAAGTCATGCACAGTGAGATTTTTATTATCAAGGGCATGAGGGCCTATTGGGGCGAGCGGTGTTGTTGTAGAGAGCCAGGGTGCAGTCCAAAGAGGAATGTTCTTTCCATTCCCAATCACAAACCCCAGGCCCTGTTTAAGTACTTCTCTTCCTTCGAGGATACTTTGCCATCCGTGGGAAGCATTAGTTTCGACTTTACTCTTCATAAAGGAGCAATCATGGAAATATTTTCCTTTCAAAACTTGGGCAAGGAGTGATGCTGGGTCATTCAATATTCTCCAGCTCAACTTGCCAAGAAGAGCAGAGTTGAATTTAACAACATCCCGTATACCCAAGCCTCCAGCTATCTTTGGTTGAGCAATCTTAGTCCACTCAAGTTGCTGTATTTTAATTACTAGGTTTCAGCATCTATGCTGTATTTTGTTCTATTTTGTTAGTTAAACAGATGTTGATTCAAAATTGCCTGGTTTAATAAGCAGTATTGTTTATTTTTTAATAGAATAACTATACCAGATAGCTTGAATACCAGATTCTTTTTCTTTTTTTGAATTGGGTTGTATATCATTTTGATAAAGTGTTATATAAAGTAATATTTTTCTATGTAAGAAACTATGCTAGGAACTAGTCAAGCGGTGAGTCCGAGCCTAACAAGTTAAGAAAAAATCAGAATTTAATCAAAGATTAACCAGGGATTAATTTTTCCAAATTTTAATTAATATATTTAAATTTATAATTAAAATAGATTATATATATATATATATATATATATATATATATGTAATGTATTTTGGTAATTTACATAAAATATTTGGTGGTCTAGTGGTTACCTCTTAAACTCTTTACTTTAGGTAACGCGCTCGAACCCCGGTTATGCCTGTTTTGTCACTTTTTCACTTATAATAAATTAAGGGTAAAATTGTAAATAAACAGTCAGCACCTTCCGCAGACCTTTCACGACTTCTGCAACCATAATAATGGCAGCTACTCACTTTTTTCACATCAAAACTCATTTTTAACTCTCTCTTTTCTAGTTTTACACGAATATGATAGATTTAACATATATATTCAATTAATGATGAAACACTTGACATCAAAATTTTTTTTCCCGATTTTCTATCCGATTTCGACAAATCTCGGCGGACTCTTACCGCCAAACGCTTAACCGCGGTATAATTGGTCTTGGCAGCCGTGTTTTCGAACCATGATATTTTCGCTATGTTTTTTTTCTCTTTTTGTCTTTTTATGGCATTTTCTCAAAATTTGGTTTGTGACATGAAATAGTATTTTTAAGAGAGTAGTGCGATAAAAACTCTTCTTTTCTCTTCTCGCCATTTCGCAACCTAAAGTTCCACTTTCCCTCTTCACAACTGTTATCCTTCTCCATGCTATATTTTCCTCATTTTTTGTAACAGTTTCTCCTCAATCTTTACGCCCTACTCTTCTTCAGTCTCTGACTTTGATTCTCTCAGTCAATTATCAGTCTCGCATTGTTTAACTCTGTTAAGTTCTATGGGATTCTAACTCAAAATCTTTTGGCTATGAATAGATTAACTCTTATCCTTTATATATTATTTAAGATCCCTTCCAACTTCCGATGTGGAACATAATGTCTTAATACATCCCCTCAAGATGATGGCTCTTTGGCCATTAATCTCGGAATGTTCGAGCTTGGACTGACGGCATCAATTTTTGGGCCTTTTCAATGGTTGGACCAACTTTGCATTGGATTGGGTTAGACATATGTGGATCGGGCTCTGATTCCATGTTAAGTTCTATGGACTTATAACTTGAAAGTAATTGGCTATGAATAGATTGACCCATATTCTTTTTATATTATTAAAGATCCCTTCTAATTTTCAATTTATGACATAACGTCTTAATAAACTCATCTCTGTCGCTCCTACGTCATACAGTACCAGATTCACTATATCTCTCTCCTAGTTGATCTTGTATAAACGTCTTGGTCCTCTATTTTATGTAATCTTTACTGTTGTGATGCAGGGATTAACTGTTTTTTACACTTAAAACAGAGAAAAGTTTCTAGAAATATATAATCGTTTTCAAGTCATCGGAAATGTTTTCAAAAGTTTCAAAAAATAAATTTATATTATCGATTATAGTGGAAATTAATCATTAATTAGATTTAGACTTTAGGGTTTAAGGTTTACTAATCATTATATTACACTAACTATATTGGGTTCACTAATCATTCAATATGGCTTAAATATTGGGGTTTAAAGTTTACTAATCATTATATTACACTACTGAATTTGAATTCACTAATCATTAATTATGATTTAAATTTTAAGGTTCAAAATTTACTAATCATTGTATTACATTAATGACTAATGTGCTTGGGTTCACTAGTTCTAATAGCAGTACCGGCTTATGACGGGGGATAACGGATGTGATCGCCCCGGATCCAATTCTAAGTCTAATAATATTAGGGTCCATATTTTTATTTCACCTATATATATGTTATATATAAGATTTGTATTTCAATGGTGACTAAACCACAATATATAAATTCTTAGAACTCATAAGAATCCACACTAAACTACAACAATATATTATATAAGTTTTTTCACATATATATATGTTTTATTCAAACTATTAAATCTAATATAAAAATTTTAGAGGTTTTTTAAAATATTTGCCCAGAGGCCCTTAGTATTATTGAGCCGGCCTTGTCTAAGGATGTATACTTTAGATTTTGGGGTTTATCGTTATAACTTGAGAGTTTAATGTTTAGTTTTGGATCAATATACATTTGGATTCACAAATCTTTAAGTTTTAGAATTTAAATTTTAGATTTTGAGGTTTAGGATTTAGGTTTAATGTTAATAATGGTATTATATCTGGAAACCTTTTCATAATTATAGACATACAACAAATTTTTTTTAGTCATTGTGTGTAGTATTGCATATAAAAGATGTTAACGTTTTCCTAAACAATCATATCATGAATATTAATATTTCTCAAATGATAGTATTATGACGAGAAAGGGTAAAATAGTTCAAAAACGTTAGTTTCACTAACTTTTCAGAAGACGTTAATGAAGATAATTTTTTTGGTCATATTGGGTTAGTCATCCAAGTGGTCCTTTTTAGTATCTAAAAGTTCACTATATTAACAAAATACAGTACGTTTTTAGCTGGCATATTATTCTTAATACAGAACGATCGTATAAGATGTTGAAACCTGTAGTAAAATATAATAATCGTCCATAATATTGACCATGCTGGTGTCGTTAGATATATGCTAGTATTATCTCCCCTCCTATGCACATGCTTATTTTATAAGAAAATATATATAAAATTTATAATTAATATAAAAATTATTTTGAGATATATTGGTGTGTAACATTAGTTTAGTATCGGATCCTTTTAAACGGACAGCCGAAAGGGAGAATTTATCCAAAACGAGGTCTACGACAAAGAAATCCTCTATCTCCATATTTTTTATATTATGTACGGAAGTTCTTATAGCAAACATTAAATGGGTAGATAGAGAAAAATGGGTCACAGGAATGAAAGTTGCACGAACAAACCTTTCTATTTCGCATCTTCTTTTTGCAGAGGATAGCATATTTTTCAGTTGTAGTATCATGTTTTTATAGGGATTTTAAATGAATATGAAAGAGTTTGTGGCAAAAAAATAAAATTTGATAAGTCATCAATTCAGTTTGGTCACAAGGTTGATATCACGATATAAGAAGATTTGAAGTAAATATTAGGAATTACAAAAGTGGGTGGAATAAGATTTTATTTAAGCATCCCTGAAAACTTAGGAGGGGCTAAGTCTCAAATATTTAGGGTCAGACTGATGACCATAATTGAAGAAAGGAATGGGAAGGAATACCATATTCCCATTCGTTCCCAAATTATTTTACCAGTCACAAGTAATATATTTTACCTATGGGACCCTCTAATTCCTTTTCATTTCTTTTTTATGAAGAATCAAGAACAAATATATTTCATATCAAATTTGATAAAGAATGAGAAGGAAAATTATAAAAAGTGGTAAAAGTGTATTTTACGTAAATAAACTTATAGAAAATTGACATTTTAACGTTAAATTATTCATGTTCAACCTTACTTATCTTTTTCCATATACGTATATATTCTTCATCAAAGCTTCTTGTTTGTTAATCTAATACATCAGCTAAAGCAAGAAGAAGAGGTAAATCATGTTTTTTACAATTATAATTATTATATATGTTTTTAGATTGAACGATGGTTGGCAATAAGACTTCTGTCATGTATTTGTTACAGGTATCATGTCAACTCAAAAAAATAAAAGTGGAGTCCGTTGAAGAAGTCAATCAAGTGATGAGGCAAGAACCACAGCCGATGGTGGAACAAGTCGTGAAGGCCAGGTAGTTATGTTTATATAAATTTATAACGCCCCGACCGCCCTTACTGATGAGTCACCTATCCTTCTATCGGGCTCGTGGGTCCNCAAGCACGCTTAACCCTGGAGTTCTCTCTAGATGGGCAACCGAAAAGGTAAGTGCACTTTGGTGACATAGGTAGCCAAATCAATTCTTTTAATCTCTGCCACATATGTTTCCATATATACCAGAAATCAGGATGTTACAATTCACCCCCGTTTAAGAGCGCAACGTCCTCGTTGCGAACCCATACCAGTCCAGTCCCAGAAC
>OVBI01002348.1:0-21157 GCA_900406495.1 Sisymbrium altissimum | reverse complement strand
AGTTGCAGTAGTAGGGTTGATCCTACGAGAGGATTGTGTTCGGAAAGAACTTCCTCGTGGATCACTTGAAGCTCCTGATCCTCCTAGAGTAGCAAAATCGAGACGCTTTCTCAAAAGAGAAGCTCTGGATTCCTTCTCCTTCCTGAGATCTTAGATATGTTGAGTCAGGGTTTCTAAAAGCTATTCGTGTTCCTGATTCTTCTTCTCAAGAGCCAGCACAGAAAATCGAAGTTGAGTTATAGTTGTTGCGTCTGTTACATCTCCCTCTGGATGCTGAGTAGATGCAAGGGGTTCGTCTCCAGCCATAGTTTCGAGGTTTCGAATTAGGGTTTTTGCTTTCAAGAGTAAAGATTTCTCGTATCCCCTCCTTCTAGCGCCGAATTGTGGGAACCGGAATCCACCTCAATGTATTTTCGTAAAGTTAATGTGAGGATCCGAGAATCTTGCGAGAGAAAGCAGAAAGTAGAGAGAAAGATCGAAAAAGGAAACTAGGTCAAAAAGAGAACGAACTTTTATTGCTATATTGTATTGAATGCGTAAAACGTCCTAGATTCTCTTACAAGAGGTGGGGATCGATCCCTATTTATACTAAGATAACCAAAGTCCTAAACAGCCTAAGTTTCGATGTGGGACAAAAAGTCTTTTCCCATTTCCGATGATTTTTCCATAAATCTTCGAGGAAGCTTCTAGAAGCTTCCTTAAGTCGGTTCCAGCCCTTGTCGGTCCATCTTTCCAGCTCGGCCCAATTCTATTCCTCGTCTAGTGGTTTTCTCCGGTTTGTTTGATAGAGGAAACATCGCGATGTTTCGAGAAACTTACGAAAACATCGGTATGTTTTACAAAGAGGCCATGAAGGCGAAGAAAGAAGCGAAACGAGACAAAATGAAAAGTGTCAGCCAGCTCGGTCAGCAATTACTACCGATAAGCCTGGATGAGAGGAGATCTTCCGATAAGTCGTGGGATGCGTGCAGCTCAGTATGCTGAAGGGTGTTGACCAGCTCGGTAGCCAGGAGGGTGGATTTTACCGAGCTGACTGGCATATGTCGTCCAGCTCGGTAGAATTGGTAAAGGAAACACCCAGCCAACTGTTCCAAGCTTCCGTACCGAGCTGGACTACAACTCCCAACTTGTGGATGGAATAAGTTTCTCGTATGAACTCCGTTTGATCTGATTCTTCTTCTGGGAGATTTATAATTGAGGTGAGAACATTTTCCAAGTGGTTTCATGTTCAAAAGCCTTGTGGTTTGGAAGATACACCTTGATCATTGAACACATATCCTGACTGCTCTGTGCTGATTAGATCGACGTTTTGTGGCAAGTGCTTGGCAAAACATGCATCCAGCTCATGTGTGCTGACCATCTCGGTAGGATTGGCTACCAAAACACTGAGCTGGCTGTTTTCCAAGCAGGATTGATTGCCTTTCACTCAAAAAATCGTAACATTCAAGAGGTGGAATGATCAGCCGAACGTCATGGAAAGATGTCAGTCAGCTCGGTATCACTGGCAGGTCTTGATACCGAGCTGGATGTCTTGTTACGTGCAGCCAATCATCCTGTGTTTGATAAATTGTGAGTTCATCGATTCCTCGGAAAAACTCTTGAAAGACAGTTTTTCTTACTTTCTTCGCAATGTTATTGACAGAATGGTTCGAAATGAACTTTCTCCGAATTCATATCTAAATATGGAAATTGTTTTCCAATATTCTAATATTTTAATCGTTAATTCCGGAAATGTGGGTTTTGACTCCAACAAGCGCCGGTCGAAGAAAGGATTTCGTGTGTGCCCAAGGTGCCTCGGCCGAGGACACAACAAAGCTTTGTGTAATATGGCTCTTAAGGACCCAGCTGTGGGGAAATAAATGTGAATCAAATGAAATGTCTACGGAGAAGATGCCACCAGTCTTTATTGTTTTATTTTGTTGTCGGTTAGCGGAATAAGAAGACTTTGTGTTATTCTACGCTTAGACACCATAACTATCTATCTTATTTTGGGGGAAATTTGTTTTCAAGACCCTATCAACATCTTTGTTTTCAAGACCTTATCAGCAACTTTGCTTTCAAGACTTTGCATGTTATATCTGCCTCAGTTTGTTTGATGACATTGAATTTGTCTCTGTTTTTTTTTTTGTAGTAGTTGTTAGCTAGACAACTGGAAATTTGTCATATATAAATAGAAATAGTTAACTTTTATAAACAATAGTTAGCTATTGTAAAAAATAGTTTGCAAGTTTCATTAATTGAACTAAAATAACATAATCGGACTGTAACTCTTGTCAAGTAACCTAGATTCTAACGTTCCTATTACATTTCTTTTAGTTGGATGACTTTGAATCTTTACGTTTTTATTGTAGTGATAAGAGTTGTAATGAGCTATATTAGCTTGAATTTTTTTAAGTAATAGTTAGCTTTAGTAACTAAAAGCTAATTATTGTACTAGAAAATAGTCAATAGTATAAACAGATAACATTAATGAGTCTTTCACAGAAGAAATGTAACAAGAAATAGATCAAAACTTTTCAGAGAAGAAAATACTCAGTCTAACAATCCTCTTACATTTTTGGAGGTTCCCTCAATTTAATTGAGAGGAGAAATATATTTCCCGAAAAGTTCTATTGCAAAGCTCTTGCCCGCTACTTTGACATATGGTTCTGTCAAGTCCGATGCCCAAGCAATTGTCCCAGATGCATGCGGCTGAAGTAGCAAGATAGTCGTTATCCCATGAGAACCTGCAGTTTTGAAATTCAAACTTAGACTGATATAGTTAACTATATCCTGAATTTTAGTAATAATATAGCTGATTATAATGGTATAAGGTGAAACATATACCTTTGGATTGGATTTCCCAGTTGGCAGCATAGTTTGAGATGACAAAGGGTGTGTTTGAGTCGTACGCCATCTCAGGGTTGTTGGCACATTTACTAATGAGAAATGGTAAAGACTCAGATAGGTGTAAAAGCACCTCTTTTAGATGCGAAAACTCAAACACAGTAGAGTCTGGTTGCAGAACAACGATTTCATGGCTGGATAGGTCTATGCAAAGTCCAACCCATGGACATCAATTGCGAGTGGGCAGTAAATAAATTCCATGTCATTGAACCATTTGCGCTCGCTCCCCACATACTCTGACACCTTCTTGGGAATCTTGTAGCCCTTATTGATAAAGGGGTGCAACTTTGATACACCAGTTGCAAATCCAGTCCCAATGAACTCAACTGGAATCTCTCGTGCATTTCATCTTGTCCAAGAAAGACTCACGTACAAATAGTAGAAGATGATCCATTTCCTGGTATAGAGAGAAAAGGGAGAATGGTAAATTTCCACATTATCTTCATTCGTAAAATTGGGACTTGTTTTTTGGGAAACCTTTGGTGTCATAATCCTGGTTTGCTCCCATAACTGCTGGAATGTGTTTCTTGGGAAGGACACTCAGCCTACCTTGATATTTCTGAGGAAAACTTCAAACAGAAATATGTTCGACAACTATATTGTGAAAATAAACAACTATATTCTGTAATAGACAACAATTTGATACACTATATTGGACATATACAACTATTTGATGCCGAAAAGTTAGTAACCGATAATTTGAAACTGCTTTAGTTAACTTCAGAAAAACTGACCCATGTACTTACGAAATGGGGTTATGGCAACGATAGGTCATTAAGAGAGTCTTCGGATGCTTGGCTGGTGGACCATTTTCGTCTTGCTGATGAGTTCTTTTTGTTCGTGCTCGTCGATATTTGTTTTTCAATACCGGCTCTTGAAAAACTATTACATGAAAACATACAGAAGAATATGTAACATAAATATGAAATAGATAACTATAAAGTGCATTATTTACATTTTCAGAATACCAACATACACCAAAATACTTACATCTGCCGCATTTTCAAAGGTCTTAAGTGCGCTTTCATCTTCGACCAAACTAACTTCAGCCTCTTTGGATGACTGTGCTGATATCAGGTTATCGTGAGGAACACTGATCTCATTGTCATGAAACGGAGAGGTATATGAAGTTAAATGTATTATATATATGCAGTTATATATATAGCTAACCATTTATAATAAAACATTAACTATAACATGAAGAAAATGTAACTATAGATATGAAATAGATACCTATATAGTACATTATTTACATAATACCTATACAGCTATAATATAAGTTTTGTCCGCAACTAATTTTCAAAATATCAATATACACATAAACCAGAATACTTACATCCGCCACATTTTCAAAGCTCTCAAGTGCGTTTTCATCTTCGGCCAAACTACCTTCAGCCTCTTTGGACGACTCTGCAGATATCTGGTTATCACGGGGAAAAGTGGTATCATTGTCCTGAAACAGAAAAGTCAATGACATTATATTTACATAGTTTACTATATATAATACTTATAGTTAACTACATATAAAAGTTCACTAACAGAGGTAATAGTTACATTGGGCGCATGTTGAGAGATGTTATGTGCGTCTCCATCTTTGGGCAAAATAATTTCAGGCTCTTTCGACGACTCTGAAGATAAATGGTTACCACCGGTGATGCAAGTCTCCAACCTGAATCAAATCAAGTAGGCCCGGTCCAACATTTTCCAACTATGCGATCAAAGCCTATGACACGGTCAGGAGCAAGACTACTCCAAGAGAACATCAATGAAGCCGTGGCATATTTAGTTACAAGCAGAGAGGTTGATAAACTTGCCGAAAGAATGACCCAAATGAGCATTTCAAAGGCTAAGGAAATCAACCAGACGGGCCAAAATGATTATCGGGACGCAAGGAAAATTCATCGAGACGCGGTCAGGAACTACCGGGACGTGGGCAACAAGTATCATGACACAGCCAGAGACCATCGGGACGCGGATAGAGATCATCGGGATGCAATCGGACATTAACGAGGCACCAACCAGGATCATGGGGACGCGACTACAACGCATCGAGACACCAGCAAGCAGCACCGAGATGCATGAGTCTATCATCGAGACACGGACACTAATCATCGAGACGCGGACAAACATCAAGACATGGAAGACAAGTCTCGAGATGTGGGAGACTTCTACCGAGACGCGGGTAATCTAAACATTGAGCCAGCGCAATATCGAGAAGCGACAACTCCAGCCCGAGACGCGACTGGGCCAAACATTGGACCAATGATCCACCGAGCTACGGACATCGAAATCATCGGGCCAACTTAAGAAATTCTCGATCCAAATGATATTTCCCTCGGGCCAGACCAACTTTTCACCGAGACAAACACTCCCGCAGGTATAAAATTCGACCGACCAAATTATTTACATAATTTGGACTAACCACAAGCCGTTCATACACTTTCCTTATTTATCATCACCCGCATTGCAACATGAAGACACCTTCATTTAACCGACTGATATTTCGCACCATTTCTTTTAATTTATTTCAATAAGGCATTGTTAGCCGTAGTCAATTATTTTCTTTAGAGTAAGGCATTATGTTCGCCATTTTCTTAACTTTTAATATTCAATGTAATTTGTTTCAAGACCCCACGAAGGACACAACTGATGGACAATATATAAGTCCCTCTGCAGCATTGTATCTTTTACAACTTTGATAATAAAAATCAGAACTTTCTTCTTAAAGAAAACCAAAGCACTTCGTGCCTTAGAGAAATCCTGGATTTCTCACTTGTCTTATCATGGTCCCTTTACATCGGATCGTGTGACGACCATCGTTCCATCCTTCACCGTTCCAATCACCCGGAAAGAGCCGTACGGCCAGCCGTCTGATTCCATCGACCACTTCTTCATTTCATCACTAATCATTTGACCAAAATACTCGTATGAGCTGTACGGCCAGCGAAAGTTTCCATCACCCACAAAGCAAACCTCCGGTCCGGAGATTACATTATCTGGTATCAGAGCTGTAAAAGCTCCTTCTCAGGTGTTTTCTTTTCCGATTTCATTTTCTTTTATTTTATACTTACATATATATAAAAAGAACATTCAGATTTCTTGCTTTCTTGTTTTATGATTTCATACTCCATTGGACCAGAACACACCAACCATCGCACACTCATCCTCTCCGATTAACAACCCGATAAATCCTTCTTCCCCGAACAGTTTGCTTAGATCATGGCAGCTATTGAAGGGCTGACCAATCGGATCGTTCAGGTTGAGAACCGGCACAATGATGACGTCGACAACTCTGACGATGACAGCCGGGCTTCCCGGAGACGCGGTAACGATGATCCCGACCACGATGGGGGACGCGTAGGCAAGACGATGCACGATCCCGCGGCCAACATTGACAAGAATGAGAACGACCCCGGAGATACGACGATGATGTTCCATGACATGGTAGCCGGGACTTGAAACTTACCCCACCCACGTTTGCAGGTAAAATCAACCCTGAGGCTTACCTCTATTGGGATAGGAGGATGGATTACATCTTCGATTACTATGTTTACACGGAGCAACGCAAGGTGTCCTTAGCAGCTGCCCAGCTCACGGACAGTGCTTTGGCATGGTGGGACAGAGACGTAGCCGACCGAAGAAGGCGCAGGCTTTCCCAAATCCTGTCATGGGAAGACATGAGCTTTCACCTCCGGAAGCGGTAAGTGCCGGCCTACTACCACCGTGACCTCCAGAAGAGTATTTTGAGGAGTTTGAGACCTTCAAGAACCGACTAGAAGTCTCTGACTCACAAGAGACCCTCATGGCTCAGTTCTTGGACGGACTGCAAGACCGCATTGCCCGGAAGGTTGAGCGCCAGCCCTATGGAGACTTGGATGAACTTCACCACCTATATGTTCAAGCTGAGCAACATATCAAGAGGAAGAATGCCTCTCTCAACAGTTCCAAGCCGACTTGGACTCCACCAGCCAGAAACTTCGACAAAGGCAAAGCGATAGAGTCAGCTTCCAAAAAGAAGCCTGAATTCAACCGGAGTGACAAACCTAGTGCCAGTCAAGCCAAACCCCACGGGCCAGAGATGTTACATGCTTTAAATTTCAGGGCAAATGCCACTACCCCCGAGAGTGCCCTAATCAGTGCGTCATGATCCTCAGAGACGACGGCGAGTATGAATCTCACGACGAAGCTGATCCAACCGACTCAGAAGAAGAAGTCATCGACTACCCAGAGGTGGGAGAGATGCTTGTGATCAGAAGAGCCCTCAGTGTTATGTATGACCCCGAGACAGTTCAAAGGGAAAACATATTCCACACTCGGTGCACCATACAATCTAAGGTATGTAGCTTGATCATTGATGGTGGCTCTTGCACTAACATAGCTAGCACCTATTTGGTTGATAAGCTAGGGCTTAAGAAGACTAAGCACCCACGTCCATACCGCCTCAAATGGCTGAATGACGAGACTGAGCTCAAGATTGGGGAACAAGTGACCGTGCCATTCAGCATAGGTAAGTATGAGGATCAGGTCCTATGTGATGTTGTCCCAATGAAAGCAGGCCACATCCTGCTAGGCCGGCCATGGTAATTTGACAAAGACACAACTCACAGTGGACGGACCAACTACTACACTTTCATGCATCAGAACAAGAAGCATAGTCTTGCACCACTCACCCCACAAGACGTCAATGAAATGCAAAGGGCAATGGACAAGGGTTCAAAGGTAAGTAAGACCAGCTTATATATATCGTCAACCGTGTTTTAAAATCCGTTGAACGTAAAGAGCAGGTGCTACTCATGATCTTTAGGGAAAATTTGTTTTCAGGAACCGAAGAAAAGGAACTTCCTAAGGAGATGCACCGCCTCATGGAGACCTTCAAAGATGTCTTCCCCAAGGAGATTCCAGCTGGACTACCACCTATCAGGGGAATAGAGCACCAAATTGACCTAGTTTCTGGAGCACCCTTTCCCAACTGACCAGCCTACCAAGTCAACCCGGAGGAAGCTCAGGAGCTGGAACGCCAAGTCCAGGACCTCATGACCAAAGGCTACATCCGTGAAAGCCTTAGTCCCTAAAACGGATGGATCTTGGCGTATGTGTGTTAATTGTAGAGCTATAAACAATATCACTGTCAAGTACCGACACCCAATCCCCAGACTTGATAACATGCTGGATGAACTCCACGGTGCAACCATCTTCTCTAAAATTAACCTGAGAAGTGGATACCATCAAGTCCGGATGAAAAAAGGAGACGAGTAGAAAACAGCCTTCAAAACCAAGAGAGGCTTGTATGAATGGCTTGTCATGCCATTTGGTCTAACCAATGCCCCGAACACCTTCATGAGATTGATGAAACATGTCTTAAGGGCATACATCAGTAAGTTCATGGTGGTATATTTTGATGAGATCCTGATTTATAGTTTATGCCTCAATGATCATCCTAAGCACCTTGAATTGGTTCTGAAAACACTTAGGCAGGAAAATCTCTATGCCAATCTTGAAAAATGCACCTTTTGCACTGATCAAGTAGTTTTCCTAGGCTTTGTTGTTAGTTCTTAGAGACTCAAGGTGGACAAAGAGAAGATCAGGGCAGTCCAAAAATGGCCCACACCATCGACCATCGGACACGTCCGGAGCTTCCACGCCATATCCAATTTTTATTGACGGTTCGTTAGGGATATCAGCACCATAGCAACACCACTGACGTCCGTGATCAAAAAGAGCGTTGCCTTCACCTGGGGGCCAGCACAAGAAGCAGCATTCCAGAAGCTGAAAGACAGCCTGACCAATGCACCGGTCCTAGCCTTACCTGATTCGAATAAAACATATGAAGTAGAATGTGATGCTTCAGGTACAGGAATTGGGGCAGTCTTGACGTAAGGAGGCAAACCGGTGGCTTACTTCAGTGAGAAACTAAGTGGAGCTATACTCAACTACCCCACTTATGACAAAGAGCTGTACGCATTGGTGAGATCTCTGGAGACGTGGCAATACTACCTCCTCATCAAAGAGTTTGTCATTCACACCGACCATGAAACTCTCAAATACCTCCGAAGCCAGAACACCTTGAAGAAACGTCATGCCCGGTGGTTAGAATTTATGGAAGCCTTTCCCTACATCATCAAATATAAGAAAGACGCTGAAAACACCATAGCTGATGCCGTCTCCATACACTATGCATTGATCTCGACCATGGAGGCAAGAATCATGGGGTTCAACCACCTAAAGGAGCTATACGTAGACGACCCGGAGCTAGGAGACGTTTTCCAGCAATGTGACCAAGGAGCCATTGGACCATACTACAAAACACGAGGGGTTCCTGTTTAAAGACAAGAAGTTGTGTATCCCTAAAAGCTCCATGCGGGAATTCATCATGGCAGAAGCCCACGGAGGAGGCTTGATGGGTCACTTTGGAATGGATAAGACCAAAAGCACTCTGGCCGAACATTTCTTCTGGTCCCACCAAAAAAGGGACGTGGAGAGATTTTGCTCCAAATGCACCACCTGCCTTAACGCGAAATCCAGGTTGTATCCACACGGTTTATACACTCCTTTACATATTCCTGAAATGCCATGGGTCGACATTTCTATGGACTTTGTTGTAGGTCTGCCCAGCATCCGGAGGAAGGACTCCATTTTTATGGTGGTGGATCGATTTAGCAAAATGGCACACTTCAACCATGCACCAAGACCAAAGATGCGACCCAGGTAGCCGATTTGTTCTTCACAGAAGTGGTGAGACTTCACGGGATTCCACAGACCATTGTGTCCGACAAAGACCCAAAGTTCTTGAGCCATTTCTGGAGAACTCTGTGGAAGAAATTGGGTACCAAGTTGCTTTTCTCCACATCGTGTCACCCCCAGACCGATGGGCAGACGGTCACTAACCGGATGCTCACGACCCTTCTCAGGGCCGCGGTCGGTAAAACCTTTCTAGCTGGCTTGAATGCCTTCCCTTAGTTGAATTTGCTTATAACCGAGTCAAGCACTCGGCTACTAATCTTCGTCCCTTCGAGATTGTCTATGGTTTTAAGCCGCAGACACCTTTGGACATGGTGCCAATCTCATTGCCCAAGACGGAGGAAGTCCACCAATCTGGCATAACCAAATAGGAGTTGGTTAAGAAGTTGTATCAGCAAGCCAAAGAGAGCATCGAGAAGAGAAACGATTGAGCAAAGAACTATCAGACAAGAGGCGGAAAGAACTGATCCTAAAACCCGGAGACCAAGTCTGGATTCATCTGTGTGAGAATCGCTTTCCAAAGGAGAGGCCGAGTAAGCTATCTCCAAAAGGTACCGGGCCGTATGAAGTTGTCCGGAAGATAAACGACAATGCCTACAAACTAGATCTGAAAGGTGAGTTTCAAATATCTGTTCTGAGGTCAGAATATTCTCAAGAGGGAGGGGATGATGCAAATCTCCAACCTGAATCAAATCAAGTAGCCCCGGTCCAACCTTTTCCAATTATGCGATCAAAGCCTATGAAGCGGTCAGGAGCAAAAATACTCCAAGAGAACATCAATGAAGCTGTGGCAAATTTAGTTGCAAGTAGAGAGGTTTATGAACTTTCCGAAAGAATGACCCAAATGAGCATTTCAAAGGCTAAGAAAATCAACCAGACGGACCAAAACGATTATCGAAACGCGAAGAAAATTCATCGAGACGCGGTCAGGAACAACCGGGACGCGGGCAACAAGTATCGGGACGCAGCCGGAGACTATCGGGACGCAGACAGAGATCATCGGGACACAATCAGACATTATCGGGACACACACCAGGATCATCGGGACACGACTACAACTCATCGAGACACCAGCAAGCAGCACCGAGACGCAGAAGTCTATCATCGAGACACGGACACTAATCATTGAGATGCGGACAAACATCAAGATGTGGATGACAAGTCTCGAGACACGGGAGACTTCTACCGAGACTCTGGTAATCTAAACATCAAGCCAGCCCACAATCAAAACGCAACAACTCCAGCCCGAGACGCGACTGGGACAAACATCGAACCAATGATCCACCGAGCTACGGACATCGAAATCATCGGCCCAACTTCAGAAATTCTCGACCCAAATGACATTTCCCTCGGAGCAAACCCACTTTTCATCGAGACAAACACTCCCGCGGGTATAAAATTCGACCGACCAAATTATTTACATAATTTGGACCGACCACAAAGCGCACATACACTTTCCTTATTTACCATCACGTGCATTGCAACATGAGGACACCTTCCCGGCCAGATTCATCCAATCTTTCCCCGACCATCACGTCACAGTAAGTCGGGTAATTTCTTCCCTTTTGAATTATTTGACCGACTGATATTTTGCACCATTCCTTTTAATTTATTTCAATAAGGCATTGTTAGCCGTAGCCAATTATTTTCTTTAGAGTAAGGCATTATGTTCGCCACTTTCTTAGCTTTTAGTATTTAATGTAATTTGCTTCAAGACCCCACGAAGGGCACAGCTGATGGACAGGATATAAGTCATCCACCAGCATTGTATCTTTTACAACTTTGATAATAAAAATCTGAACTTTGTTCTTAAAGAAAACCAAAGCACTTCGTGCCTTAGAGAAATCCGGGATTTCTCACTTGTCTTATCACGGTCCCTTTACATCGGATTGTGTGGCGACCATCGTTCCATCCTTCACCATTCATCGACCATCGACCAATAACCCGGAAAGAGCCGTACGGCCAGCCGTCTGATTCCATCGGCCACTTCTTCATTTCATCACTAATCATCTGACCAAACTACTCGTAGGAGCGGTATGGCCGAAGAAAGTTTCCATCACCCACAAAGCAAACCTCCGGTCCGGAGATTGCATTAACCGGGATAAGAGCCAACTTCAGGCTCCTTCGACGAGTCATTGCCCTGAAACAGAAACGTGATAAGAAGTTAAATCAAAAGATTTATATAGTTACCTATATAACCTAGAAAGTTAACTATAACACAAAGTTTATAGTTAACTATATGCCAAAAAGGCACAATTAACAGAGGAATAGTTACCTTTGTCATGTCAGAGATGATACGTGAGTTTCCATCGGGCAACATATCATCAGACTCCTTCGACGAGTCGAAAGATTCTTCCCCAGCCTCGGTATCTTCAGGCTCACTGCCTCCAGGCTCCTGATATTTGATCTTGTTATCTACATGCTCGTTCTCTCCCGGCTCACTGCCTTCAGCCTCCTTCTCTTCAGACTAGTTATCTTCATACTCGCTATCTTCAGAGTGGTCAGTTGGCTTCTGACTAGTGAGAGCGTCTAGCCTCATATAAATTGACTTTATATCTTTGTTGAATGTCTGTCTAAGAGCATGATCATGTTGTTTCAATAAACCAGTCCATTTGTCTTCAAGCTGTTTTATCATTTTAAGTATCTTCTTATAGTAGACACCTGCAAAAAAAATCCTTGATTGTAAAAACCTGAGAAATTAAAACATGGAAACTAGAAAAAGGAAGAGACATTAACCTGATGAATTATTAATAAGACCTTGAACATCGGCAAGAGATAGAGTCGTATGTTCCTCCGGTTGTTTCCCTTTGGTTTTTCATTTTTCCCTTTTGTATCCATTTTATCTTCTTTGTCAAGACGACCAGCTGCGTCAAATCCACCAGACCATGACTATGCTGGAAACAAATGTCCTTTCTCTAATAGCCGAATCATGTTCGAGACCATCACGTCCTCATTCTCGTCAGACCATGCGACATCATATTCTTGCAGTTCTTATAGGGGTAAAGTGTAATGAACCTTTACCTGCAAAAGCAATAGCATCTTCAGATACAAAAGGATAACTATTGTAGTTAACATAGTTAACTATTGTAGTTAACATAGTTAACTATTGTAGTTAACATAGTTAACTACTGAGATTATAGATTATAGTTACCTAACTAGGAATATAGTTAGCTATTCAACTTCATATCTAATTCTGATAACATAGTTACCTAACTATTAACATATAACTAAGAATATAGTTTGCTATGAGTGTTATTGTTAGCTATTTAGTTAACTACGAAGGGTAGTAAAGTGTCCTATTGTTTTAACTTACTAATTTTACCTTTTGTTCTGCATGTAGCTTCTGAATCTGCTTTATTGAGATGACAAGTGCCTTTGATTCTTCTTCATCGTCTGCATCTTCTGATTCTTCTGCATCAGCTGAAATGGTAGTCTTCTTTGACTTCTTGTTTGGAGTAGTTGTTGCAAAAGATATAATCTCCGGGATGCAACTAAGTGCAACAAGCTGCAATCCATGTATGAAAACTTGAATAGCCATTGAAGATTGACACATACTTTGCTCTTTCTTCGCCTTTATGCTAATCATGGTCAAGGTGAATGACTCTCTTCCCCAGGGGTATTGAAGAAACACATCAAGGTCTTGGAGTGCCGCTAGTGGGTAATAAGAGAATGTCCACTAACAATAGGAAGGACATCTTTAGCTTCTTCAATGGATTGACATTTCTGGACTTCAGCTTTTGGCAGATTGAAGCGGAATTATATCACCGGTGACACCAAAAAACTATTTTTTAGTTATTGAAGAGGCCTCTTCATTCGCATCTCTCTCGGGAAAAGCTTGGCAATGAAGACCAGTAATGATGGCAAACTCACGCATTGAGAATCGAAATGGGTGACCTCCAAACCAAATCCAAATCTCCCCTTTTTTCGAAGTCACCAACTGTCAAGAGAGGAGGAAATGAAGAAATTGGGCTGAGGAAGATACCTTAAACCCATCTTTAAGAAGTTTCTCAAACTGACTGTTGCTTAGGATTCTCTTCTGTTCACGGTTCTTCTCCAAAAAACTTCTAATCGAGTTGAAGTAGCAGATGAAACTGTAAACATTGACCTTTCTTTTTTTTCTGGCCTCCTGACCAGCCTTGAAGATTCTCTTCGGAAGCTTCTTCTTCGGTTTCATCGGCTTCCTCATCGAAATTTGAGAAAAAGGAGGAGTGATGAGGACAAGAACCAAGGAGGTGGAAGGCGGAGGAAGGAGACGAAGACGGAGGAAGGAGACGGAGATAGAGGTTTGACGGAGAAAAAGACGAGGTAGTGAGCACAAGAACGAAGGAGGAGAAGACGGAGGAAGGAGACGGAAGAAGGAGACGGAGAAAAAGGCGGAGAAACCAGAAATAAGGAGGAGAAGGTGGAGGAAGACGGAGGAGAAGGCGGTTTTGACAGAGAAGGGTGTATTTTCGTTTATGAAACAGAAAATGGGAAGATGAAAGAGAAAATGGTGGGTTCTGTAAGAAAATTAAATGTTAAACTGTTTTTTGACAGTAATTTTTCGTAGGCAATTCAAAAGACACAAACAAACATATATAGATGCACACTTTTAAAATTGAAAAACCAAAAAAAAAAAAAAAACAAAATGAAAGAGTACATGCAAGAGGAGTTTATGGACATTTCCAAGATAATTTATGTTAGATTCTTAATTTGCATAATGGACCTGATACAAAACTAATTCTAACCCATGTAAGTATTATTCAACCCAATTTCCCTTTAATAAATGCAATTATTTTTTAAAATCCATGAAAATACATTAACATCTCTTTTTAAAAAAAAATTGATGTTGAGATTTTTTTTCTTATTCTATGAAATCTGTAATTTAAAATTCTATGTTGCTATGTAGATTTTTATGTTTTTTATTACTATTATTATTTTAATAAAGGATTTTCATTAATATTTTGAGTAACTAAGCGAAATGACCCAAACAAAAAAATATATTATGCCTATACCCATTACGAAACTGGGCTATGATATTCCCTATACTATATGTAATAATGCCCAAACGGCTCTTCCTATCTCACACGCAACTCTCTCGATTGGATTTGACAGGTATGACGGTTTTGAAAAGTGAACAGTTGAAAGGCTTTTAAGTTAATAATAAAAAAATAATTATAGAACTTGAAACGTCGACTCTTTTGGAGGGGAAACTGTTTTGGGGAGAGAGAAAGAGTAGGTTTAGAGGTGAGAGAGAAAAGAACGCGACTGTCGTAGAGACCGTGCATGCGAAATTGAAATCTTTCTGGGTAAGTAGACTTAAATCGTTACCAAAGGTGGATCTATTCCCATTCGTTTCTCTATTTTTGATGGTGAATTTCACTGTTACTCTGACAGGAATCAGTGACGACATTTCCACCGCCGTTCAATTTCAACTGACGTGTGTGTTGTTTCGCCGGCGACGATTGTTGAGAAGGTAACCATTAAAGTTCTAATGTCCGATATTGTGTTATTAATTGGGGAGGCGTACAGATTTCACCACGTCGTTGTGTCGTATAGGGTAGGAGCCACCGTGTTTAGTTGGTTGGAAGATTTGCTTTATTTAGTGGGAAAAACAAATTCTGGCAATTCTGGCATTTAGGTGGTAGCAGTAACATTGTGTGCGATTATCTTAGTTTATCAGTTGGATATGTCATAGGAACACTCCGTAGTGAACGTTACCGTACTCGACAAATATATAGTAACTGGATAGTATAGAATTACGGATTGTTGTCATGATATTCTATAAATTATTCGGCCATTCTATTGTAGTACCCGTCATTGAATAGAATAGACTAATAAGTACTCCATTATTAAATATAGTACATCTCAATTGTAGTATATAGTAATTGTCAAACATGATAAGTAATAGTATGGTGTTTAACTTGCTTTATTTTTCGGCAGTATGGACGAGGAAAGATTACCGGAGCGTATTTTCGCGAGTGGGTTTGAACCTAATGGACGTCACCGAGTAAACAACTACTTCACTTTGAAATGGATAGACCTGATTAAAGGTGCCCTGGATGACGAGGACAACGAGCGATTGGCTGAATATCAGTTTGGGCAGGTTATGCAGATGGGAAACCACACGTTCTCAGTTATGTTTGTCCACCACCTACTATCACGCCAGTTAGTTACGAACAAGGATTACGAGATGTGGTGGCTTTTCGCAGGGAAGCCTATCCGGTATGGCATAGAAGAGTTCGCTTTGGTAACTGGCCTAAATTGTGGGGAAGTTGAGGCTGCAGGTAAATATGGCTCAGTTACATCGAAGAAAAAAGGGAAAGAGAAAGGCAAAGAGGAAGACGTGGCAGGGGAAGTGTGGGAAGAACTGTTTGGGAAGGTTAAGAAAATTTATCCCGATTGGATTATGGACAAGCTGTTGAAGGGAAAGAAATACAGAACCAGGGAAATCCGATTCAAACTTGCCCTCCTCTTGATTGTTGAAGGCATCCTATGCGCAACTAGCGGTGCTATTTTTGTCCGGCCTGACGTATTTGAGAAGGTCGGTGATATCAAAGGGTTTCTCAATCATCCCTGGGGGAGGAAATCTTTTCTGTTAACCGTCCACGAGTCGAGGACGAGGACAGCAACCAAGTACGTGCAGGAGACCGTCACGATTCAGGGTTTCGCCCACGCATTGGTCCTTGTCACCGTCGTCGCATTCCCTCAGATTATTGCAGTAGACGGTAGGAGAGATCATATCACATCTGAGGATACCCCGATAGAAGATGTTGTCCAGGCTGTCTGCAAGCGGGCGTTGGTTCTGAACTTTCACATCGTCCGTAATTTAGACATCAAAGCAACGGTACGCATTTGATCTCCTTTATTATATTATGCATATAGTATAGATTAAACTCAAATGTTTCCACCGTGACGTTTTTCTATGTTACATAAAACGGTATAAGTATGTTAGACATATATATACTATATTGTTGAATGCGATGTACATACGTTGTGTGCAGGCTAGGGTCCGTTCTTTAATATACGACGGGCATGACGGGCCTCATTTGATTATCCCGGGCGAGGTTGATGACCCGACAGTTGATCATTTGGTAACACTTATACGAGAGGATTTTCCATTCGAAGCCAACAGAAGAGTAAAGTTTGAGGACGTCAAAGGGCGGAAACGGAAGACGGTTGAAATCAAAGATGAAACCCCGGATGGTGAGAGGGGTGTGAAAACTGAGGATGACGATGGAACTCTTCGACAAAGTAGAAGAGGGCACAATCCGGTGGAAGAAGAAGATGACAGAGGGAGAACTCCGCATGAAGAGAAGGACCGACGTGAAAGGGTTACAATCCAGCAGTTACTGTCTAAAGCGGGGGATGAGTATGAGGAGAGAACAGTGTCCATTTTGGCTGGATATATAGAGAGCTTAAAAACCCACTTTGACCAAGTCGTTCGTGATATTAGATTAGACAATACTGTCCTTAGGTCTGAAATACGAGGATTGAAGAATTATATTTCATCTAAGTTTACCAATGTTGGGGGGGGGGGGCAAGCAGAAGGAGCCGATGAAAGCGGTCATTCTTCAGAACATGTCCGGGGAAACAAGCCTGATGGTATGTTGTTCTATACTATTATGTCATTCATTTATATATTATATAGCTGTCATTTATTCTTATCATTTATAATTAAGTTAGTATATGTCTATTCTATATAATTTTTAATTTGGTTATTTTTATAATGGAGACTGATGGTGGAGGTCATGATGACCCTGACGTTGTCATTGCTAACGTCCTGAAATCAATCCTACAGCCTGACGCAGAGGAAGAGAAATCTGGAATTGGTAGCATGAACAACGTTAATCTATACAGTATGACTTATTTGTTTTATATACTATATGGTTAGAAGAGTATAGTATTATAACAACACCTTCGCTTTTCACAGAGGCCCCATACGGGGCCGGACGACACAGCTGCAGAAGTGGGAAAAAAAGATGGAACGGTTCCTATTAAAGTAAGGCCTCCTCTCCACATGGGTTGTATTCAATAAATTAAAAATTTAAGCCCTATTAATCATCTAATCAAGTTTCCTCGACAGGATTCAGAAGGTGTTAGCAGCTGTGCCTCCCACCGCCACAGTGAAGGGCCGTCAATTGGCGTGGGTGGATGTGGCGGTAGAAAATCTGGCCGAGTAAGTTTATTATAATTCAACCCACGAAATTGCATTACGAAACCTCTTACATCTCTTTACATCTGTAGGCAACCCGCTCGCATTAATCAAATCCTCTAACCAAAGCCCCCACTGAAGCAGAGATGCAGGAGGGGGGAAACGAAGCCAAGTAGGAGAAGGAGGGGACTGGTCAAACAGCAGACGTTAGATATGTTATACTATTATTATTTGAAATAGTGTAGTTTATAGCTGATATTAATCAGTTTTCTAAGCAACCTTACTTATTGGAGCTACCTCGCATGAATCCTTATTATTTATATGAACGCTTACTAACGTCACCCACACCATCCCCAGCTCGCTGTTTTGGAGGGAACAGGTTTGCAAACCGCCCAGGATAAAGCACCTCGATACAGCAAATGATCACGCACGGCAACTACTTGATTCACCCCAACTGAGAAGGAGCCCAAGAAACCTTGCATAACCAGATCGACGAAAAATGAAGCGGAAGAGAAAGGTGCCCGCCGGGGAGGTGCGGTGCAGAAGGGTAAGGCAGCTGTGACACTTCCGAGTCTCCTCTCAGGGTATTTTCCTTTTACCCCACCGGCTAGTGACCGCCTTGCTAAATTTCTCACCACCGTCGAGAAGTAAAAGTAAGTACACTATATGGTATTTGTCATTTAATGTAGTACAGTACTAGGCCTGATACCTATTTGCTTCCGTTGACATAGTATACTATGTTATTTGTCATTTATTATACATAGTATATTATATAACTTCATTTTCTTGTCTCCTCCAACTTCTAGGATTCTTATTATAGGCGGCAATATCGAAGTTGGCTCCATATCATTTCTAAGTCTGTTTGACTCCAACATAGCCCAAAAGTGTGAGGTATGCCGAACATCGGTTACAACCCCTCACATATTTTGAAATAGCTTATATTTACTATACTATACTTTCCAAGTGTGTGACCAACTGCGCAACACTAACATGATTTTACCCCAGGTTGATGATGTAATGATAGAGTTCCTGAGACGGCGTCGTGACGCAGAAAGTGGTAGGAGTTTTGATTTTGCCCCAGCCTCGTTTTTCATTTGTCTAGGGAAGGAGTACGAGAAATTTATTGCTGAGACTGCAAAGGCGACCCACACTTTCTCCCCGTTGGTTAGGCTTCCTCTTCTCTGCCGTCAGAAGTGGGGTGCAGATGTGGACACTATTTACTGTCCACATCAGATTGATGGGCAGCACTAGGTGGGTATTGTCATAGACTTGCGGGAGGTGAAAATTACAGTTCTTGATTGCAACGTAGCCGTCACTTCAACGCAGAAATTAGAGGTGTCTCTGAAACCCCTTTGCCATATGTTGCCATTCTTGTTACGCCTATATGGATGCCCTACACAATTCAAAGAAATACCCTTTCTTCCTGTTCCAGTGACTCGGCTGGATTTAGACTGTTTGTGTGAGGTTTCAGGTAAGAACCTTTCTATATTATTTGAATATAAGTTATAGTATATGACAATAAAGATGACAAGTGTATGTGTTCTGCATGACAACATATTCCCACATTTCTGTACACGCAGCTCTTTCCTGTGTAGCTACTATACTCCTCCTCGAAATGCATGTTGTAGGTGAAGTTGGGAAGTGTTCGCAGTTGGACGATGAAGTGCTCCGGACAGCGGCAAAAAATTATGCAATTGACAGCTTCGAAACTTTCACCTCGCACCAAACTACGTAGGCCAAACCCCGGTGTTTGTTTTTCCAGAGTTGAAACTGTTCAGATCATTTTGGTCCCCAATTATGTAATGTTCGTACTATTTCAGTGACACCAGTTATCATCGTGGTGCACTCCGGTTAAGACAATTGTGATATCCAACGTTTTTATTCAATGTGTTCAGTCGTGTGCTCTATACTATTTCACTATTCATTTTATAACATAGTACAAAGTATATGAGTTAGTATAGGACATCACATAGATTATGGTTTTCCCCTATTGTGCTTCATCCTGAATTCATCCTGAAGAGGTTCATTATAGTTGTAGGTGTTAATTGTCGCAATTTGGATTCAGAATTCCAAAGAGGGTATGGTTTGATTCCCCCACATTAAAATTTCTATACTTAATGGGTGAATTGTTGGAAAGAGTAGGTGTTATTTACCGTTATACAAGGCTGATAAACCAGGCGTAATGTAAAGTTGGGTCTTATAATTATCTGGGTTCACCTATTCCCATAACTTAAGATTTGCATCGTTGTCAATTTCGGTTTAGAGAAATGTTATTTCCTACATTTCTGTTTACTGGGTTCTGTCGTATACTATATATAACAATAACGATTATATAAAATAGTATATACATACTTGTTACTATTATACTATATAAAATAAAATAAGGGTTCCCTATGTTGGGCTTCCTCCCGAATAGTGTTCATTGTAGGTGTTACTTTTCGCAATTTGGGTTCAGAATTCCAAATGGGGTAGGGTTTAGTTCCCCCCAATAAAAGTTGTTTAATGAATGGGTGAATTATATACGTAGGTGTTACTTCAGCTTCCTTGGGNAACAAAAAAAAAAAAAGGGGGGGGGGGGGTGGATTTAGTTTTCCCTTGTACAATCTTTATAAATCTGTGAAAATTTATAGTTGGGTGTGTTATTTCTCATAGTTTGGGTTCACCCATCCAAATGGGGTTGGGTTTAGTTATCCCTTCCAACGGTGTTTTAAAAGATTTCCATGCAATCATGAATAACGCTGTGGAAATTTAGAGTTGGGTGTGTTATTTCTCATAGTTTGGGTTCACCCATCCAAAGGGAGTTGGGTTTGGTTACCCCTTCAAACGGTGTTTTAACAGATTTCCATGCAATCATGAAATTAATTTCATACAACTGTCCTATATTATACAGTCACATTTAATAACAGTATATCAATTGAACGCGAACTGCATAACATGAAATTGCAACAACTACGATTTTAGAAGACAAACGGGATATAGATATATTTCACACAAAATATGAGGGATAAAGTGGCTTCCTTATGTACAACAGCATCATTTGTTTATGTACGGATGCAAGCCAAGTGCACAGAAAAGAGGCGACCTAAATATGGTAGTATGTCACAGCAAGTGGATATACTACCTTATTAAGATCCCATACTATAGCAACATCGCATATCTTACTTAAACATCACAACATCTTTTTCAAAGTGTGGAACAGTTATTCAGCCTGGCCCCAAAAACTTACTCGGTTGACCCCTCCTCTATCCCGTTGCCCGTACATAAACTTTTTCATATGGCGTTACGGCTGCATCTCCTACTCGGTGGTCTCCTTCCCCTCTTATGCATATTTTGAAAGTGAATCCTATTTACTATACTACTGAAATTTAATATAATATAGTACCATTACTATCTAACCTG